>AYEL01091834.1:0-38099 GCA_000484575.1 Olivierus martensii | reverse complement strand
CATGAAAAGAAAACATCCTGGTGTAAAAAGGAACTCCATGGCAGACATCCACATGACTTACAGAAACACTTCATTGACGCCAAAGCGTCAAACAGCTGGTTAGTCAGGGGGGATCTATTTACTGAAACAGAAGGGTTTATAATAGCTATACAAGACCAGGTAATAAACATGAAAAAATACAGAAAATACATACTGAAAGACAGCACATTAACAAATGACACATGTAGGAAATGCCACATAGCACCCGAAACGATTCAACACATTACATCTGGTTTCAAGCTACTTGCACAAACAGATTACCTGCACAGACACAACCAAGTAGCAAACATATTACACCAAAAGCTTGCAACCAAACACAAATTAATGAACACACTCACACCATACTACACTTATATACCAGACACAATCCTAGAAAACTCAACACACAAGATGTATTGCGACAGAACAATCCTAACAGACAAAACCACACACCACAACAGACCAGACATCACTCTCGTAGACAAGCAAAATAAAGTTACCTACATTATAGACATCTCAATACCTGACACACACAACATCCAGGATGCATTCACCCAAAAAATTAGCAAATACACAGAACTCTCATAAGAAATTAAGCGTCTCTGGGGAATGCAAAAGGTAGTTATAGTGTGAGGAATGGTGAGTTAAAGAAAAAGGACTTACCGGAACGAGGCAACGATGTTCGTGTGGGGGGTGTGGTCGGCGGTTTCCCCACCGCCATGATGTAATGGAAACGACTAAATATGATTTAATGTTAAAAAACCAGTTAAAGTATGATAAAATAAATAGAAAAAATGTTTGTATTAATGTAAATTGGATTAAATTAGGGTTAATCCCTTTGTTACTGTTAAAAAAAAAAAAAAAATAATAATAATAATATGTTAATACGAAAATTATGTAAAACAGAAAGACGCATATAAATGGTGGCGTCCTTACGGAAAGACACACGACAATGTTTCTCGTTCTACTTACTGGTGGTAGATACAGTTACAGTGATTTTTTTTGTTTGTGTATCTTGTCGATTGTGTTTTCATGTAATGATTTTCCAGCAAGAAGCTGCGAAACTATATGTAAGTTAACATTTGATTTGGTTTTAATAAAAGGTCAGTTTGTAATGGCATCTAACGTTTCTTTTCTGCGAGAGCTGATAGATTTAGAACTGGAGGTTAACATTAAGAGGCGACTGAATTGATGAGAGCCGTCGAGGGGCAGGGAGAGGTCCCGGACCCTCATAATAGTACCCATCATTCTCTCCTCCACAGGAGTAATCCCTCATACATTACACAAAAGCCTCAAAACACTAGATATACATCCAAAGACATACATAACACTACAAAAAGCATCTCTACTCAATACATGCAACATAGTAAGAAAGTTTCTCAACACAGACACAGACAGTTAACTCACAATTAAACATCACAAGTAGCTGTGTCTTGAAATCATATCCACATAGCACTTTGACTCGGAAATATTCTGTGCCCACATTGATGTACAATAATTATAATAATTAGAAAACAAATGAGGCAGAATAACTTATATAAACAATAAAACATACGCATTTGAAATTTGTTTTGTATTTTTTACATAGTGTTTTTTCTTATTTTTCTATCAGATCAATTATCCGAAAAAATCATTTCTCTGAACTACTCTTGGTCTCAATTAGTTTGGATAATCGACGCTCTACTGTATTATACTATTGGCTTAGGGACTCAAACCTCGAATTGCATTGACCAGTCATGGAATTTTTTAATGACATCATTGTCATAAGTATGAGTGATCATAAGTCAAAGATTTTCAAATATAGTCATGATAGTTACATGGGGCCACAAGATCATTTCTATGCAGCCATTAACACATTTGTATTTTCAATATCAAATATGAAGTTAATACATATGTCCCTCGATTTAACGAATCTTTTTGATGTAATGAAGAGCCTAAATCTACACCAATTTTTCACTTTGCAAAGATAATTTTCACTTTTGTGAACAAAGTATTTCATCATCAATCAATTATCTACTGAAATTTGTTTAAATTGGTGATTTTTTTTTGCTCATTTTTTTTTCACTGATTGTATAAGATATATCAAATTTATTGTGTACACCATTGATTTTAAGACCAAATTCATATCTGCTTTCACTATATGATCTGGTTTCAAATCCAGCACTTGACATATACTAATAATATGAGTATATGCAATGTACTTGCTACATTTTTCAATGGTTTTACAACTATATAAAATAACAAAAATGAAGCACTTTTAACAAAAAAACGAGAATTAAATGGAAATGTTTTGGATCCATTCAAAGATCATCTGCCATGAGGATTGAAAATGTTTCCATGCAATTCTCATTTTCCAGCTAAAAGTACTTCGTTTTTGTTGTTGTTGTGTTTTAGTATAACAGAAGTTATGAATATTTTGTACTATTTAACTTCATAGAACAATAATTACACATTATTCCAGATGTATAAATCCTAATATATTTTTTATCTGCATATAAATTTAAACTATGATGATATTTTTTTGTTCTATTGAAATATGTTAAATATAATCAAGATAATTGTTTAAATAAGGAAGTTATTTTATGTTTATTAGTTTTATTAAAATAATTATCATAATAAAATCTATAACTAGTGAATTTTTATCAAATATAATTATAAACATCAATACTAATTTCCAATGAAATTGAATTTATTTTTGCCAATAATTTAGTAGAATGAAAATTTTTGAGAATTTACATAAATTTAAAACAATATTTGATGAAAATGTTGTAATTTTTAACTAATAAATAAAATTGTAATGATTGTCTTGTTTATTACTGTATTATGCTTAAATTTGAATATTACTTGATCCTTGAGATACTCATTCACACATATTTGAAGAGGCCATTATCCGATAGTTCATTAAATAAAGGCCATTTCTCCTCATTCGTACTTTTCACATTTCACTTTTTATTGACAGGCCAAAATATTCAGTTTTTTTATTATTAACATTCTGTATTCAGTCCAATTTAAGATTCCAGCAATTAACCTGAAACTAGGAAGACTTGATCCTAGTTGTTGGAAGATCAGATTTCATGCAAATATAATTTTCATGAACAACAGCAAAACTGAAGATTTTGGCCAGTCAGTAACTGATTGTAAGTGGCAAGAACTGGTCTTTACTTAATGAACTTTCAGATAATGGCCTTGAAAAGTGTGCATGCGCGCGTGTGCGTGTGCGCGTGTGCAGGCAAGAACTGGTCTTTACTTAATGAACTTTCAGATAATGGCCTTGAAAAGTGTGCATGCACGCGTGTGCGTGTGAATGAGTACCTTTAGCAGCTCTGAAATTCAAAATCCAATGGCAAGAAATAGTTTTTACCTATTTAGCTTATCATAAACATTTGAATTACAATACCTATATTTATATTAATACTTTTGGAATGCTTTAACATCAATAAATAAAATGGCAATGATTTTCTAGTAGCCAAGAACAAAAGAATAATTTTACATTGGAGAATTAATAGGAAATGAGTTTCTGATTTATGAGTTTTCACATAATGAACAATTTTTAAGCTTCCAATAATTTTATAAACCAAGGGATACCTAGAATATGTTTGAAATATGTTAAAAGTTCATCGTTTTTATTTTTTGTATTCATTGATTTTAAATTACCAGAACATTTAATTGCTTCTACTTTTACTAATTCTTCATCAGGAACAAACTTGGTTGGTTTTTTAGATCTGCCTGAATGTCCAACCAGATTAAGAATTATAATATTATTATTGCCTGAAAAGTATGCAGTATAAGATATAAATGATTATTTTTACTATAATTGTTCAAATTTATGAATTAATAATTTCTATTACACAGGTTTCCATGAAAAATTCAATTTCAAAAATACAGGTAGTCATCAACTTATGATCACTTGTACTTTATGATGGCCAATATCATTGATAAATTTTGTGATTTGTCAATTGCATTGACAAAGGATTTGAGTCCTGAATGATATGCTATACAAAAAGCATCTTTTTTATGTTTGGTTCTTATATTTTTGTATTTAAATTTGTTATAATTAAGTGTTAAAAAAAATATTGGTAATGGGCAATCATAAATTTTGGAAAATTTCCATCTTACAATAGCAGGGTTTGAACTAAACCCTGTCATAAATCAAGTACTATCTGTAACTATCTGTTCATTTATAGTAAAATTAAAGAAATTTGAAGAACTATGGTCTCCAGTAAGTTGCAGCAGCCACATTTGAGAGTTGAGACTACATAAAAATATCTCTTATAGAGCCATTGGTCTAAATTTGTTTAAAACTTGTAACAACTTTTATTTCTATAGTTATTTTTAACATTTCCTTTCTGCTTACTGTTGAAAATCCTAGCAAATGATTTGAATTTTCTCAAACAATAAAATCTTGATTAAAATTACTAATTTATAAATTTTACAAATCTTGCAATATTTTATAAGTGCTCTAAAAATATGGTAATTATTATGAGATATTTTTGCATTTTTTCATATTTTATTATTATTATTGTTAGCATATTTAATTTTTTAGTAAAATTATTTCAAGATGTTTATTTCATTGTAATTTTTATATCAATATTTTTATCTTATTTTCTTATTTTATATTCAATACGAATTTTACATTAAATCATGAAGTAAACTTTTTAATTATGTCATTATATTTCTGAATATTTGAATCTATGCATCTTTTCACACATTTAAATAAAAAAGGCATGTAAGTGTTCAACAGCACTAAATTAAGTTCCTAAATACATGTTGGTTGAGTTGAAGATAGTTTTTTTTTATACATTCTAACTATGAAATCTGACAAATTATTTAGTAAAATGATATTAAAATATTTGTTTGTATTAGCTTTCTCACTTTAACAGTAAGCATTAATATCCCTGAATTATTATTCAAAAAAAATATATTCAAATGATTTTGTTGCTTAAAATTAAATTATATTTTCTAAAATTAAAAATTGTATAAAAATCTAATAGTGGTTAAATATTCCAAACTTACAGAACCCAAATTTATATAATTGAACTCAAAACTTTCTCATATTAAACAGATTTAATATAGAAAAGTTTTGATTCGATTTTTTTATAAAATTAATGAATTTCATAAACATAATTGTAATAACATTATTATTTAATTTACTTCAAGTTTAAATATATTAAATCACAAAACTTACTTAATATATTCATTCATTATACAATGGTTTCATAATATGAAATTAACAGAAAGACTTGCTTTTGCTTTATTTCTTTGCCTCCCATTCACTATTAACTTGTCTGATATTACAAATGAGGCAACTACATTACTAAAATACTATAGGTGCATGGATTTTTCATGCAGTTTAAAGTTCAAAGGATGATTGTAACTATAATATGCAATACAATACAGTTGAGTCTGTAGTCCGACACTCTGTGAACTGTTGAGCTGCCCACGTGAAATTTTATATCACAACTTGTCGATGTACAAGAAAGAGAAACTGACATAAACAAATTGTCAGTCACTATTCATTTGTTGCTCAGGCTTATGATTGCACTAATTTTTAAGTTCAGTACACTGATTACTGTAAAATAATATTTTTACTGTATCAGTGTTTGTATCTTTACATAATATCACAAATTGGAAAAAGTGAAAAATGAAAATACAAGACATTGACTGTGGTCAAAAAGGCAGAAATAATTAAAAAACTTGACTTGGAAGAAAAGTTTAGTGATTTGGCTTCATTTAATGGTATTGGACAAGCCACCATTTATGACATTAAAAAAAAATCGGGATAAAATTGAGGTGTTTGTGAAAGATTTGAACAGCAAGAGCAGAGATAGGAAAGTCTTAATAAATGTAGCATATACATTTGTGTAATTTAATTTTTTTCATTGAACATCCAATAATCTGACAAGCCATGTGTGTCAGATTAGGGAGATTCTACTGTATATACAAATTTGTTTAAATGCATCAATTAACTTAATCTGATGTATGAGATGAAAGATTAAAACAATATTATTTATATATTCATTGAATAGAAAAATAAGTTACTAGAAGCAAACAAAATTCATTAAAAGCTTTTCAACATAATGTATCATTTAGTCTTAGAAATATCTAAAAGAATTAGCTTTATCAATATCATAACTACTAAAAATAATGAGAACTTTCTGTAAAATATTTGGAAAATTTTATATTATTTAATAATCTCACAACATAAAGTAAAAATGTAGATACTCTGTTTTTGTATAATATAGGATTTTTAATGTATAATGCTTTTTATTCATTATTCTACTGAATTGCTAATATTTTAATTTTATTTTTTCTAGTTGATTTTGATGTATGTAATTATTTACAATTTTTTGTTCTTTATTTTAGAACAGTATTTCTCAAACTTTTTTCATTCATGACCCCATTTTTCATTACAAGATTTTTTGTGACCCCAGTTATTAAATATGAAATAGAACATACAAGTACCTAAATCATTTACATACTTATTAAGATGAACACAATCAACTAACTACACTGAAAATATATATGTTGTCAAATGTTAAATATTGGGCATTTGTGAAATTACATGTAAACTGAAATTCAAGTGTTTGAATTTAATTTTAGCGACTCCAGCATTTTGCTTCATGACCCATAGTTTGAGAAGTACTGTTTTAGAATATTTTCATTTCTATTTTATTTCAAATTTGGTTTTTATATATTCAATACTTTTTTATTTTATTTAGCATGCTTGCAAAATTTTATTCTGCACAATTTTAAGGAAATTAAATTGCTAATAAATATATATAACTCCCACACAAAATTTTTAAGAATAGATAGATCTTGCTTTATGAGTTCCCAAGTTTACAATTTTTTTTAAGTATGAAGTACAGGTAGTTGTTCCTGCCTTTATGAACTAATTTGTTCCTGGAGTGAACTTGTTAAGTAAAAACTTATAAGCTAAGAATCAATTTCCTTTAGATATAATGTTATAATCAGGAATTCCAAAAATTAATACAATTTGACCACAATAAAATTAAGTAAAGGTCAACAAAATCAATTGTATATGAATAAGCAATGATTTATTTATCTAAACAAATGAAAGTATTATCCTTTAAAATCAAACAAATTACAATAATAATGAAATTATTTGTCATTTTAATGTTAAAGAATATTTAGCCTTCATTATTATTGACAGCTGAGTTGATGAGTTTTAATACAAATGAACTATTATCTGAAACACAATCCAGTAATAGAAGTTATTTAAATAATATGCCAATGAAGCCAGAAAATATGCTACTTCCGCTTCTCAGCCACCATTTTGAATTTTCCAATTTTGAATCAGTTGATGGAATTTCTGCTACAGAACCAATTGTACTTTATTGTTTAGCTATGATTGTGATTGTTTAAATATATTGTGATTGTTTAAATGCCTTTTTATGAAGGTTTATTAATTTATTTATTGCAATTAATATTCATATATTTTTTTAATACTTCATATTTGAAAAACTTGTAAATCCAGAAATTTGTAAATTGAGAATCATTTATATCAACAAAATTGTAAATATAAATATTAATTGAAATAAATAAATAAATAAATGCTAAAAATTCATAAATATAGCATTTCAAACCACATATATAGCTATACAATACATTACTATTGGGTTCATAGCAGAACATTATGTAAATAACTCTCATTCCTACATTGTGCCTAGAGTAGTAGTTTATCTGTAAAAACTAATTTAATAATCTTTGATCATGAGGAATAAAATTTTTTTTAACATTTGTATCATATAAATAATTTCTTTATTATTATAATTTGCTTGATTTTAAAGGCTATGTTTTCATTTATTTAAATAAATAAATCATTGTTAATCATAAATTATTTTTATTGATCTTTACTTAATATTATGATGTCAGATTTCATTGTTGAGACAGAAACCATTTTTAACATTACATATATATGAGAAATAAACTTCCCATTTAATGAGCACACTCCAGAAATAACTCATAAAATCGAGAACATACCACATATTATATTGTAAATATAATTAATTAATTTTTTAATTTTTAGTTGGGGCCTTAGGCATGACATTGCCCATGAATTTTTGTAATATATATCGGTAAGTTTTCAAATACCAGAATTATTTCTGATATAATAATGATAGTTAAAATATTAAAAATTTATCTTGGATTTGAGAAAACTAATTGCAATTTAATACTTTATAAATTTAATCTCTTCCAGATGAATAAGAATTAATATGAATTTAGAAAAATTTTTTTAAAACATTTTTGATCCTTATATGAATTATCAGTAGGAAGAAATAATATGATTCAGATAAGGATCAAAAATTTTTGAATAAAAGTTATGTTTTTCCTTTTAGCATGCTTGTTTTTCTAAAATTCATTAATTATATAATAGGATGAATCACTCTGAAAAGAGTAATATAAATAAATAAATAATTTAATTATAACGTGTTGAGAATTTGGGGTGCAGCTTGGAATCGATGGTGGCTTAGATTTGAATAAATACGGTACTACTAATAAAAAGTAAGTTTTTATTCTTCAATAGAGGAATGTGAAAGAGAAGAAAAACATTTTATTTGTAATTTTTTGGGGGGGTATATGCTAAGGAACGATTGTTTTATAGCGGGTTGTAGCGGGTTAGATTACAGATTTTGTAAAGAGAGCAGCAGATACACAAACTTTAAATGTGGAAAAAGTTCAGAAAGTGAAGTTGATATTGTCAAAAAGAAAAAAGTTCTCATTTTTAATGAACAGCGGCAAAGAAGATATAATTATTAAATGAATGTTTTAGAGGCAGTATACATTTTTCTTTCGTTTTGTTTGATGTATATTATTTTTTTAGGGTCTTACATATACAGATATATTTTTACTTTCTTTATGTTTCGTGTTATTAATATTCTTAATAAAAATCAACTTCCGTATGTGGAATTAAAGAAAGTTATTTATTTTCATTGGGTTTGGAACGTATCTCTCTCCCTTTTGTATTGGCTCTGGGTCTTATATAACACGGTTTCACACAACACGCTGTTTTTCAAGACCTATCTACCGTGTTATAGGAGGGATACTTGTACATGCTACCAAAAAATACATTAACATAGAAGTTTAATGGTGACTGGATCATTATGGAATTGAGTTGTAGTTTTGTAATAAATTTACACATACAAGTATAGCAGTGGTTTCCAAACTTTATGTTATTATGCCTCCCCTAAACCATAATCTAATTTTGGCGCCCCCTTATTTCATAAAAATAATACAGACAGATATTTCATGGCAAAACTTTTAATAATACAAAAAAAGGAAATATATACGTAATTGACCATCATGTTGAATTGTATTAACGTAATTGATAATCATTTTAAATTAATTTCTTTTTATAATAACAAATAATAGTTGATACAATGCTCTCTCGCTGACATTTGAATTTGACGTTATTTTTTATTGGTTATTGTTGCTAGTAGTTCTAGCTGCCGTTTTATAAACTATGCACTTGCAAGCGTGTCATCTATTGTATAGCATATAAGTTATCTTATATTACAAAAAATTACATTTCTGTCAAACTTTTCGCGGTTCCCTTTGCACTAGAACGCGCTTCCCAGTTTGGAAATCGCTGCAGTACAGTATTTATATTATTTTTATATATCACTTCGTTTAGACTGCATAAGTTATCATTTATTGTATATCATTTATTCGTTCAAAAACGTTGAAGGGATTGAAGGCATACTTTCTGAAATAAAATTTCGAACGAGCATTTTTTTTATTTTTACATTAGCAAAGATTATAAAACTCTAACTTAAAATATAATTTAAAAAATTAAAACAGCAGCAGCAATTTATTTCCACAGAAATTTCTTTCGATTTACTTCGAAATTTTGATTTAATAATTATAATTTCAAAATAATTTCAACTGCGCTCAAAAATTAACTTTATTTGAAGTTTTGATTTAATTTCTGTTAAATCAAAATCTATTTTAATTGCGATTTTGATTAATTTTTATTATTAAAACTACATAACTGATCAAACTATTTAATTAAAATAATAAATGAAATATATTTAAGTTACTACTATTTTGATTTTTAACACAAAACACTATATTAAATGAGAGGTAAACTAACTTATATAAAAACAATATGAAGAATTTTATAGTTAAGACAATGAAGTTCACGTGAAAACTAGTGCAAGATACTTTGCGATTCAAAATAGGTCAATGTCACTTAGTCAAAACAATAAATAAATGGCGAGTCTTAATAAAATTGTGAACGTTCTCGATTTACCAATATTTATCTATTATTTTCCTAAAGATCAATCTACTTTTTTATACTTTCTTCCTCAATAATATGTTTTTACTTCTATTTAAAACCTACCAAACAAAAAAAGAGAAAATCTTAAAAACTAAAAAAAAATTGTTATTGTATTGAACCAGTTGGAAAGTAGAGCAGCATCCGATAATATCTTAATCAAAAATTTATTACTGCAGTAATATAAATTATTATACAGCTTTTCGTCATTAAATGAAAACAAGGTAAAGTATATTATAAAAATCGAGAATGTACAAGTTAATAAAGTTCTTCTAAAATTTCTGAAAAATATCGAAATGTCTAAAGAATGAATATCAGTAAAAGGAAAGTATAGAAAAGTCATTAAAAAGTAAATGAAAAATTATATTATCGATAATTAGAAAAAAATAGAATACGATAGCATTTTTGTTTTTTAACTTAAAGCTAAATTTATTAAGCAATTTAATATTTTTAAAGTATAAACAAATAGTCGTTTTTGGATATAAGATAAAAAGCCTATACAGGAAAACCTGTGCTGGTGGCCACCTGAGCTAGGTGGCCAACCTGCAGCTGTGGCCACCTTAATATCCGCCCAACCATATTGCGGGACTTTTAAACTGTGTAAAATGGCCATCTGTGTTCCGTGGTCATGGCTAGGATATTTAATTTCGGCATTTTGTGTGCAACATCTGCTAGGTGGCCAGCAAATCGTATTTTGATCAGAAATACCAAATGGACTCTAGATCTATCAGCTGATCATTCTAAAATGTAAAAATCCTGAAAGAGGCATAATTACTGATTTCTTTCCTTAGATTTAATTAACAATGTGAAACTGTGCAATTAGTGATTTCTTTCCTTAGATTTAATTAATGTTAAACTGTATCATAAACTTTGTATTTTAAACTTTGATGTTTAATAAAGAAATTTGTAGCCAAAAGTGTCTGGTGGTCAACCTGTGAATGATGGCCACCAGACACATGCACAGGTTGTTCTCAGCCGCCGAAAGCTGGCCACCTAGCACAGGTTTTTCTGTAGCAGTAGGTAATCGGTTAACGAACATAATCCGTTCTAAGATAATGTTCGTTATCCGAATTGTTCGTTAACCGATCATCGATTTACCATAGGTTTTTATGGGAATTTGATTAATTCGTTCTGGGATCCAAAAAACTAAATAAAAAATTATATAATTTCTTACTACGTTTATTTATATGTAATAATCATAATATATACATACATAGTGTTGCATTTTAATCTATTATGTTTATTTTCCATTAAAGAATCTGTTCAATGTCGATTGCTTTTCTCTCTTGTCCAGGATTTTTCGGAAGTGATTAATAGCATTGTTGTGGTAGAGTTCCCAAGCCTATTGACCTCACCGTGGTAGAGATCCCCAAGCCTATTGACCTCAACCTGGTATGGGTGCAATCTAAGACCAAAAAATTGTAAAATCTCTCTCTTACCTTCTTTAATAAATGTTTGATTTGTAGATCTCCCCAAGAGATCCTCAAGCCTATTGACCTTAACTTGGTATGGGTGCCATTTTAACTAGGATCCCCAAGCCTATTGACCTCAACCTGGTATGGGTGCCATTCTAACATAAATATTGTAAAATCTCTCTCTTACCTTCTTTAATAAATCTTTGATTTGTTTAAGCCTGTTGACCTTAACCTGGTACGGGTGCCATTCTAACACCAAAAAATTGTTAATCTCTCTCTTACCTTCTTTAATAAATCTTTGATTTGTTTTAAGTTGACTCCGAGTTCATTTTAATCGGGAAAAATTAAATTCTCCCATCCTTACCCATATGTCCACGAATGCGCAAGACCTAAGTCTGTCATTCCATTAGGTTAATTAAGCCGCCATATCCTCGTGAGATATTTTTATCTGGCAGCGCCACTTATAGAGCTCATCACAGGGTGGCCAACACCCATGATGGGATCAACCGGATGATTGAAGGATGAGATTCAACGGGCCGGGCTCGGACCCCTCCTGAAAAATTGGAGGAGTGGGACTCGGATCCTCCAGGATAGTAAGCCACAGCTTTACCACGCGGCCATCCGGCCGACATGTCATTCCGTTAGTCCGGGGTCATAAGTGTTCGTTATCCGAACATAAAAATCTTTCGCGAAAGTGTTCGTTAACTGATCACCCATTGCATTAAAAATTAATAATAAACTTAATTATTTCTAATGAAAATTGTTTATTATAACGAAAAATCTTTTGTAGTTTGCACAAACAGCTATCACCCATTGCATTAAAAATTTATAATAAACTTAATTATTTCTAATGAAAATTGTTTATTAAAACGAAAAATCTTTTGTAGTTTGCACAAACAGCCATTTCAAGAACTATATTTGACAAAGAAAAAATTTTTCTCCGTATTCCTTAACTATAATAATTATGCAATAAAATCGAAATAGTATAGTAATATTTTTACTGGATATTTCGGAACATATTTCATTCATTTATCATCAACATTCATAAATACCAATCATTTATGTAGGCCTATAACTCGATTCAGAATTCTACAAGCTTTTACACATATTTTCATATAATTACTGCACTTTTCATGCTATATTATGAAAGCCAAGCTTTTATAGTTAACAGCGACGTTATACTTAAAAAAGCAAGCTTTAGACAAAAATTGATTTGTTTTGCTGTTTTTCAGTTAAAATTTTAAAGGACGGCCAATGATAGTTTTGGAAGACTTGTTATTGTTTATAAAAATAAAAATGAACATATTCACGCAAAAATCGATTCAAGTGGATTCTGTTCAAGAGATGAAATTTTATGCAAAACTTTAGTCAATCAGTATTAAAATAAAAAATGAAATATTGTAATATATAATACTAAAAAACCCACGATATTTTAATAATTTACGTCGCATTTGTTAAATTAAACAACTATTATAAAAAATTAAATTATGTAATTTAATTTCCGTTTTATTTATAAATTTTATTTCCCTGTCCTTCAATAAAAATAGATTATATTTCAAATAGTTCAGTCAATGAACTTTAAAATAAAATAATGTATATACTATAAAGCTGTTAATATAAATATTAGTAATTTAATTAATTATTATAAATATTTATAATTTTAATAGAGAAACAATTCAGTATTTGTAGAAATTTATTATAAATCTTTAATAATTAATTTTGTACCGAAAATAATAATTATCATATTGTTCTTTGTATTTTATAAAAAATTTTTAAACTGAGATTTATAATGTATTTTATAAAATTTCGGATATGTAAATGAAATTTATAATTTATGAAGTATTATATAATATGAAGTAGATAAATCTGTGAGAAAGCCTAAATCTCACTGCTACATTCATACTAACATAACTCGTTCGTGATTTAATGAATGAAAATTATATTAACATCCATTATCCTTAATTTAATCAGCGCATCCTTTTCTTAATAATTATGACCTTAATAACATATATCCTGGCGAAACTTTTTGAAATGTGCATTTCCTAAATAATTTTTAACATTTAAAGGAGACATGTTTTCATGTAACTTAAAAATCAGAAGATAATATCTGAAATACAAATGAGATCAAATAGTTCCTATAATTTAATTGGATGCAAATAGTTGTTGTAGCAGATTATAATATTATGATATTAATGACTTTAATTAATAGATTTTGATTCTTACAAATTATAAGATAGAATCTATAGTGTTAGAATCTCAGGAATCAAATCTTACTCAAGACTTAAGATTAATATTGGATACTTGATCATATTCAAAGATCAGCCCCTTGTTTTTAAGAAATACCATGTAATTAATATCATTAAACTTATAGATAAGTACTGTATAGGAAATTTAATCTTAATCTGGAAACATGCGTATGCTATATAAAAAGTTTGAAATACAGTATATTAAAACATCATCTATAAAAACATTGTTTGATATAATAAAAATTATATATAAATTTATTATTCGAAAATAGTAGAACATTTTGTGTAATTTAAAATTATTTTCTAAAAATTAGATTGATAGGTTTTGTTTGTTTTTGATTGTTTAATAATCATTTATTACATTATTTTACGAATATAACGAAAGGAATTAAAACAAATTAGTTAATGCATTAATAGATCATAATGTAACGTTTCTACAATATACAATAACTGGATAATAAATAGGTGACCATATTTTTTATTCTGAAGTAATGTTGCAAGCCATATGACCTTATGCTACGATTGAACGTGATAACTACAGGTATCCCTCGTATAACACAGTAGATAGGTTCCTAAAAACATCATGTTGTTTGAAACCATGTTATATGAGACCTGGAGACAATACAAAAAAAAAGAGTTACGTTCCAAAATCAATTAAAAACAAATAACTTTATTTAATTCTACACAAGAAACTTAATTTTTATTAAGAACATTAATAACACGAAATATAAAGGAATAAAAAAATATTTACGTAAGATCCCAAAAAAACAATATACATAAAAACAAAAAGAAAGAAAGAAAGAATAAAGTATACTGCCTATCTAACATTAATTTAATAATTATATCTCCCTTGCTACTCTTCAGTTAAAACGAGAACGTTTTTTCTTTTTAATAATATCAACTTCAGTTTCTGAACTTTTTTCTGCATTTAAAGTTTGTGTATTTTCTGCTCGCTTTACAAAATCTGTAATCTAACCCGCTATAAAACAATCGTTTCTTTAAGAGTTTAAGACATACCCAAAATAATTTATGAGTAAAAAAGTTTTTTTTTCTATTTCACATTCCTCTACTGAGGAATTAAAACTTATTTTTTATCCAAGAACTCAACATTAGGAACACAAAATACTCAATGGTCGACAATTAACTCAATTTCAAATCAAAATCGAAAATAGACTGCATATCGTCCCCTCTCACAACAAACTAGCGAAATTGCATTTATAATTAATTTTAGAAAAGTATTTCCCAATGATTGCATTTTGTGTGTATAAATTATGTGTCCATAGTAATTTTACATTTTCATTAATTTACAAAAATTAATGAAACTGTTTTATATTGCAGAAGAGTAAGCGTAATTTTCCAAATGTGTTAAGTAAAAATCATGTTGTACAAGTACCGTATTATATGAGGGTTTCCGCAATTTTCAAATCGTGTTAGAGTGAAACCGCGTTGTAGGAAACCATGTTAAATAAAACAATGCGAATGATTTAACTAATTGCTATTTCAATCATAGATACTTTGCAGATATATATTATAAACTTTTTAATTATAAATTTACTATTATAACTATATTTTTATAATCTATTCATGAATAATGACCCATCATTTCTGTTTATATTAAATTTTAATTATATTAATAATAATTATAACATTCTGGTATATAATAGATATAAGTTTGTCGTATATAAAACAAATTACTAGTTAACACAGTTACATTATTAGTTACATAGTAATGAAATAATTTTTATTGTATAAAAGCAATAGATATTATGTAGCTACAAAGTAGGTAATAAGAATTATAATTGTATTTCTGAATGTAGTATATAGTGGAGATTAAACAATTAGATAATAGTTTTAAAAAATAATTAGTAGGACATATGTATTTTCTATTGTTCAATTTAAAAATGCCAACTATACCTATTATAAAGATAATAACAGTTTACAAAATTTCACCATTAAGATATAATTTAAATTTTTAATTATTAATAATTAAACTTTTCGAATAAATTCAAAAATTAAGAAAAACATTAAATTCTAATTTGCTAACTAAAAAAAAATCTAAATATTAATAAATAGAATACGATAATTAAAGACATATTTCACTGAAAATATTTTCTTATTAAATTTGACCTTTTCAATTTAAGAACACTAATGACAACAGCAGCAGAGATTTGTTTCGTAACATTTTTACAAGTTTACAGAATTGACAAAGAAAATTAGATATTTACTATTAAAAGAAATAGAACAAGGTACAGGTGGAATTATAAGCTTTGGTATTCTGAGCTAGAATGCCTTTGAGAACCATTCGTATGAAATATACAGTACTGTATTTATTTAAAACTAGTAAGGACTAATGTTCGGTAAAATCAGTCATGCGTAATAATGAGGACTGGCATTTCGCAATATTGTTCTTTTAACTTCTACAACGAATCTGTTCGGTTAAATAACTAGAACGTGGTTTACTCAAATATCGAATTTACGTATATAATCCAATACAGTATTTTATTTTCATCATTTTGGGAAATTTATATTTATATGTAAGATTATCTATACATAATGTATCCTCTAAATTCCTATATATATCTTTCTCTTTTTTTACATAATTATATACATTTCAAAAAGAAAAACCTGTTATGATAATAGACATGCAATTTTTATAAATTGCATTAATTTAAAATTAAAAATATATATAAATACCATTTTTAGAATTAATTTTCTTCATAATTCTGCTTATTTATAACTTTCTTAAAAACAAAACAAAATCAAATATTATACATCAGGGATATTAAATTCAATTCTTATAGTGGGCCACTTAGTTATTAAGGGTAACGAAATATTAAAAGGGTCACATTAAACAACAAAGCAATGCTGAGAGAGTCGCATCTAAACATTCGAATCAGTTGCATTCCCAATTGTTTACACTTTACAGCAACAGTTCTATTTTATAACAAAAAAATTTGTAAAAAATAGGCAAATTCTATAAGTAAAGTAAATAGACAAAATTAAATTTATTATTCGAATTTTAAATGATGTTTTCCCGTATTTTCCTGTTTACGAATTATGATAATAATTAAATAAAATAAAATATATGATTATTGAAAAATTTTTATGCGAGTAGGCGGGTCAACTGAAGAGTTCTGGGGCCGCCTGTTTGATATGCCTTCTGTAAACCCGTTTTACAAACGAACCTCTTCTATAAGGATTTTGGAAATAACAGATTTCAACCGTTAATTCTTACATAAAAGCATATATTGTATTTCATCCGCAACGAAAATACAGTTCTGTATTTGAAATTAACAAATCACTTTTATCATCATTTATTTACACTCACTACAATATTATGATATTAAATCTGTATATCATAAATAGTGCTATTTTATAATATTTTGTTATGGTTTTAGCGACTTTTAAAATTATTTTCAGATATAATTCGAAAGTACTGTACAGTAAGCAGTATTGGATCTTCATTCGACCTGTTAGTCCGTTCAGGAGGGCTATAAAATTTATTAATCTAAACGTTTCGGTAATTATCTTTAGCAATTCTTGTTTATTTTACTTTATAATACATCTTTACTTTGCAATATTTTCGGATTGAAAAATATTATTATTAAAAAGTAATATTAGTATATCAAATAAAGGTTAGAGTATCGCCTACTATGGATTTCAAATCATTTAATAATTATACTAATTTATTAGAAGTAAGCAAAATAGCAAACATTATTACAGGATAGTTTAATAAACACGTGCTCAGCTAAAGAATATATTTCAAAATGCTCATGTTTATCATGAGCACTTTTATAGCGCTGGAAACTAAATTCTCCAAACGAATCTAAATAGCAAATCACTAGGGAACATTGTATAACAAACTCAATATTGGAGCAATCTCAATTATATTTTGAAAAATTTTAAGTACAGTATTGTATTTCAATTCTAAGATTTGATAAAATCAATGATTTATGGCAATGCATGTAATTAAATTCCTTTATATAGGCCTATTAATATTTTAATTTTATACAATAACGTTAAATAACATAAATCCATTGTTGCTAAGCTTATATAAGCAAGGGTTCCTAAAGTTTTCCTTAGGTGGGCCAAATTGTAAATTCCAAAATATTTGGCGGGCCAAAAAAGTATTATGGAAAAATACGTTCAAATCAATGAAAAGTTATACAAAATGGGAAGATTTATACTAATTTTATAACATAATCGTTCTTTATGACAATCTCTTTAAAATAACGCATTTCAAAAATAATCTAAATAATTCAAATAAAAAATAATAATAATAAATTCATCAATCTGGAGTGTGTGACTTATGCAGTTGTTTTTTTTTTAATATCATTGAGCCTTGGTTAGGTTGGATGTATTCTTAATACCGCTTGTAAAAATTCATCAGTTAATTTTGATCTCAATTTGGACTTATTAATATTCATGATTGAGAAAGTTTTTCGCATATATAAGTGCTTTCAAATAATGAAAACATATTTGGAAGTACTTATACATGTATTTTTTTAACTGAACAATTTTTAATTATAATATGATAATTTACATTTTTATAAAAAATAAATAAATTTTATCTCTAGGAATTCAAGATGGCAGATGATCTGACATCGCGAGCCGCATTTGTAGTGTTTGAGGGCCGCGGGCCGCACTTTGGGAACCCCTGTTATATAGTTTCAGTGAGAAAATTTGCTTCAGAAAGAATAGTGATAATTTGTTAGATTTTTCAGATAAATCTTCGAAACTGCGAATATTCTTAATGCTAAAATTATTTTAAAGATCATTTATCTCAAAATAATTTTAGCAATAAATCAAAGTAATTTTATCAAAGTAGATTTATTGATTTTACATCACTTAAATAGAAACTTTTTAATAAAATTATCTTAAATAAGTCTGTTCTTAAAATTATGCTTTTAGCCTTTTTATATAAACCTATGAAAATCTTTTATCTATTTAAAAATAAACTTTCAATTTCTATATTAATATAATAATATAAGTAAGCACTATAATTAAACCTGTATTATATAGGATATATACTGGTACAGTAATTTGTTATACTTACAATGAAACTTTACTATTAATTATAGATGTAAAGCATTTTAACAATAAAACTATTATAAGTATTGAAAATTTAAAAGGCTGAATATTCATTACGTAATTTTAAATTTAATGTTATTGATAATATATAGATAATGATTGAAAATATATTTAAATAGAATATAAAAAATATATTAAGGATAATTCAACATCAATGGAAAGTTTGTGATTGAATGTTGTAATGCAAGAAAAAGAAAAGTAAAAATTCAGTTAAAATCAAAGTATATTTATTGATTTTACATCATTTAATTTTAAATTAATAAATTCAAGGATTATGCAAGATGTTCAATTAAATTTACAAATATTGTATTTCATGATTTCTTATGAAGTTTTAAATTTTTGAAATGTGATTTTAAATCCGTCAACGAAATTTAAAACAAATTTTCCTTATTTTTTCCGTAAAAGTCTAATTAACATGAAAGAGGGAAAACATAATTTTCCTCGATCTTCATATTCTATTTAAATACAAATACAGAAAATATGTGAATAATATTTAAAGAAATAACGATAATAATAGGCGTATGAATACAGAATTCTATAGATTATATTCAGTGAAGTGAAAAAAAAAATAAATGGAGCTATAATAGTTTGTGGCGTTCAAGCAAAACAAGAAAAAAATCCAAATATCATTTTCTCGCTCTGAATGATTCAGGAGCTTTTTGAATGGAGAGAATGGCCTATAAGTTTTGTGAATATTTTTAACAAAACAGAAAAAACAATTACAATATTTTTACTATGTATTATTGGAAGTGCGCTCCGGAACAACATAGGAGTGGGTCTTTTAACACTCAGAATTAACTATTGGTCACTTCATCCTTTATAAATGTTTTACGAAATAATGTAGATTTTCCTAATATTATATAATACTGTATATGATTGCAATCATTTCCATGATGACAATATTTTGTAAATTTCAAAATAAACTGGCACAAAACTTTTATTGAAAAATTCTATACAATATAAACTTTCCATAGGTTTATATAAAAAGGCTAAAAGCATAATTTTAAGAACAAACTTATTTACTAAAAGTAATTTATAATCGTTTCGTTACATTTGACTTTACAATGAATTATGATATATCAAATTAAAATAATAAATATTCGTGTAACGAAACATTTTGGGAATGGAAATGTTAAAATCATTAGTTATAATAGAGTATTTTGATTAAATTAGCAATTTATTATTAATTATTATCAATTTTATAATTGTATAAATTATTTTGATTTAGATATTTAAATCGTAGATCTATTAACATATAAAAATAGCAAAATACTGTAATGAAGTTACTGTATTTCGAAATTAAGGAGAAAAAAAAAAGGATTTTGTAAAGGCAAATACTATATAATATCTGGAAAAGTTATTGATAAATATAAAAGTAAACATTTTTTCATTTAAATTTAAAAATTGAAAAATTATCAATAATTTTATTAAAAAATAATTTGCTATTAAGCAATATGAAAAATTATCATTGTACGAGAATAAACAGAAAATTTATTTTAGAGAGAGAATATTTTTAATCAGCATTTTCAAAGTATATCGCAATACTGATTATCCGTAGACAAATTACCCGGTTTGATGATTTTCTAAAAATTTCAAAAGAAAACAGAATAATTCGAAACTGAATTTATTCATGCATATTAGCACTTTATCAACTATAGAGTTTATTTAATAAATTTCATGTTTTACAAAAATAACATAAAAATCTATCAACGCTTAATAAATTAAAAATTTTTTATTTTTAAAGAATTCATTTGGTAGCAGAATTTTAAAATTTAAAAACAATACTTTTTATTTTTGTATTGACACTAATTTGTGTATAAACAGCATCTATATCTATGAACTAACAAAAAATAACTTTCGCCGAAAGGATTAAAGATTAGAGTAAGAGAGAAACTTAAAACAAACCAGTTTGCATTTACGCTGATTATTTTGCATGAATAATTTACGGCGGTTATCAAACAGTTTGCCCTTCTTATTCACTATGCTTGAAATTTTGTCTGTTTGCATTGTATTATAAGAAAAATAGAGAGAATAAAACAACTATTTCTAGTTTCTTGTTTATACCAAATTATAAATTTTTTGACGATTAAATTTCATAACTATACGCAACTACATTAAACAAATTTCTATAGAATTACCTTTCTATAAATCATTTCCACAAATTTCGTTGGATATTAAATTTTATTAAAAACATATCCTAAATTTTAGTTTTAATTGTTTTCTTCATAATTATAAATGGTTTATAAACTGATCAATCAATGTAACGAAAAACCAACTTTTAAAATGTATTTTGGACTTTGAACTCTTCACTTTTCAAAACTTGAGTTGTTAGATTCGTTTGTTGATATTAACATGTTTCTATAGATTTATAATGAAATATTTTATAACTGACCTCTTATCTTTGATAAAATGGACGCCAGCGCTCGAATGCAGACGACAAACCTTCAGATGGCAGACGACTCTACTGATCTCGTCTCTTGACTTCGTTGATCCGGTTGATCACGAGACTATATATTATACTCTCGTCTCCATATAATATGTTTAGTTACTCTCTAACAGGTGTTTTTGATTTAAAAAATTAGAAATGTTTTAATAATTACTGTATTTAACTTTATTTTTTTAGTTTATTGAATTTAGAAGTAAGGCAGAAACACAATGCACACATATTGAAACTTCACAACTGTATATTTATTTTTCGCAAATTTATTTTAAATAATTTTATTAAATCAATGTTAAAATAATTGAAATAAAAATTTTTTAGCAATTTTGAAAATATGCTTTATTTATACTATTCACCGATAAGATAGTAAAAGGATTTTAAATCAACTAAAATAACCTGTTTGGTTAGATTCTTTTTAAAGAATAACTGGGATTAGTTACGCAAACATTTTACTTGAATAATTTTCATTGCTATAACTTTTTAAGAAATTTTACAATAGTTAAAGTCTTATATAAAATCCAAGTTACTTTCTAAAATTTTTAATGTACAAAAAGTATATATATATATTTTATTAAAAATTTTCGAATAAAAATTCCGACATAATTTGAATAAAATATGTTTTAGAAGACAATTTTTATCAGATTTTTAATGACTGTTCAGATAGGCACAATACACTTTAAAAATTGGTTTCTTGTTAACTCTGCTAGCGAAAGTATTCAAACTACAGCTTATTTTACTATAATAACTGACGTAATTTTTTTAACTAGCAAAAGTAAATATAATAATAAAATAACTTAAAACTTTCTATTCATTTCCATTTTAGCGAAGGCTTTCTGTGATGAAATTTAAATAGGAATTTTCTGTTGAAATATTATTTGTACTTAATCAACAATGACTTGAAATTTTTATGATGTTTGAAAAATTTTTTTCTTAGGATAAAAATTATCAAATACTGTACATTGTTATATATGTATATATCTTTCAATACTATATATAATCAGCAAATGTTCATTTTCATATCACTAATTAACTTTCTGATTTACAACTTCTTTCTATTGTAGATTCAAAAATGAAATAAGGATTATAATAACTCAAATATTCCTAAATATAATAATAAAAATTAGCAAACAGATAAATTAATGCAATAATAAATTTTAATTGATAAATAATTTTTTATTTAATTGTCATTTTATCAATTTTCTGAAAAACTAATCCAGTATTCAGAATTTCACGTTAAGAAGATTCTACAATATATTATAAGCACTTTGAAAATGAATAATATAATAATAATATTCTAGTTAAATGTATGCTTTTTATTATATCATTTTTTGCTAGATAATTTTTTAAAATTATAAAGAAAAATAGCTTATTGAAAAAATAAACAAAGTAACTTGGTAATTTTTATAATTTTTAATAATTTTTTAAATCAAAGTTTGAGTTTCTTTGCTCAGAAAATAAAGATGAGATCAAATTAATCTTCTAAGAAATATTTCTTTCGCAATATGATGTAGGTCTAATTTTAAATAATTTTCCCTCTTCCTGATTCCATTCTTAGTCATGGTATGAAAATAAGATTTTCGAAAAATGTCCTTTATTTCAAGATAAATTTGCATTTAGGAAAATTAAATCAGTTCTTAAGGAAAATTAATTTATACTTCTCAAGTTCAATATATATATTTTTTTCAAAATTAGAAAAAAAGTTTATATGTTACCGTTTTTTAAAATGCAAATATATTAACATACCTCAGTAGATTTTCCTTAGAAAGATTATTAGTCTTCGAAGGTTTTTTTGTTTTCTTAGAAAATGAAAATTGTTTTCGACTTAGCAACAACATGGGGGAAAATATATATAACTTTCAAATTCAAGGCCAGTTTTTACGATTGTCGTAAATTACGTAAGTATTATAAAGCGCAACTTAGCCTATACTTAATAGAGATCAAGGGCACTTTCAAATATTATTTTTCTTACAATTGTTATTACATTTATGACATGCAAAGATTGTCTTACTTTTACATACACCTATTACAAGGCGTTGTAGTGGAAACGCCAACAATTTTCATGCTCTTGGAAGTTTCATTTAAAAAAAAAATATAATTTTGTAATTTAAAATTTAAAAATCAAAAAAATATCTTAAATATTATAAAGTATATTAAAAATTAACGTTAAGCATTTAAATAAATTTATAAGAAACACGAAAAAAGAAAATATAGTAATTAAATATTGATATATAAAATGAAAAGTAATAATAAGAAATAAATCACATTTATGTGCCAAAATATGAAGATTTATATAATCTGAAAATTATAGATTTTTATATCGAAAAGCGTAATTATGTAAAAAGAAACAAACCTGTAATAAATACTGTATATTTAAAAAAAAAACTAAATATTTTATATGTTAAGTTTTATCTAATAACAGGATAGAGTTCTATATAATATCTTTATATAAAGTCTATTTTTAGAGCTTATATTGATCAACCTATTTCAAAATTTATCAGAACAAAGTTCATACTCATCTTATTCAAAATTGATTCTATTATAGATATCCGACAACAAATATTTGCAAAAGTAAATTCCTGAATATAAGATCCTTTTTGTTACACTTTTATTGTCTATTTATCTGCTATCAATACAGAATTTTTAAGATTTATTATTATTTGGCAAAAAAAAAAAAAAACATGAATGGCAATTACTATAGACCTAAATGAAGCATATATACATATATTTTTTTTTTTAAATTTATGCTTATTCATTTAATAAGCATAAATTTAAAAAATATATTTAGTATACAAGTCAAAGATTAGATTCTGTAAAGTTGTATTATCATAAGCCTACAAAATGAAATTTTTATAAAAGCTTTTAATGTTGTTTTAATAGATAATCTTAAAAAATGAAAGTTTTATAAAATGAAAATACAGTAGACTCCCGTATAACGCGCTCTCCTATAAAGCGAATTCGTATAACGCGACTAAAAAATTGCGACTCATACAACGCTATAAACAGTCTCGTATAACGCGTAGGATAATTTTTTTAACGTTACTTATAATATCCGTTGATTGTAATTTAAACCAAACGAAGTTTATTTCGTTTCTATAACAACTGTAACAACTTTTCATTGGGTTATACGAATCCGCGTTTTCGGAGTCCGTGTTATACTGGTCTATTTGTATATATATATATATATATTAAATTTAGTTACCTGTATTCTGTTCTGTTTTTTCCTTTATTAAAAGAAACGCTTCTTTAAAACAAATTAATTAATACTTTTATGCATAATAAAATTATATTCGAAACTAACGTACTGTACATTTCATTAGCAATATGCGATTAGTGCTGGAACCATGGTTGGAACTCAGAAGTTTAAATTTGTATAAAATCGTCTGATAATGCATGTCTCGTATAACGCGGAACGTATCCTCCGCGTTGTACGGGAGTCCACTGTATATATATATTTTTTAAACTTATAAATATAGATATGATACAGTATATCATATATTTTAAGACTAGCTAAATACTAATTACGTACGTTCATCATTAATTTTTTTTGAAAGAATTCTTAAGTTTTTCTATTTTGTATTGAAAAATATTTAAATGAAAACTTATTTATATGGATCTAATATGGCGATCATTTTATTTTTAAAGAAAAAATATCACTAAAATTCGAAATTATTAAAATTACAGTAATCAAAAATTCTAAATATTAAAATTATTAGCCTATTAATCCTAAATAAATCCATTGAAATCCATTGCCTAATTAAAGCCTAATTTCGTTTCAATGATACAAACAATCTACTGTATAACAATTAAATATATCATATCCATCTTCATCCGAAAGAAATACAAAAAATCAATTTGTATTTGATGCTCTGCTATTCGTATTTAAAAAAAAAAATATTTTGAAATTCAAAAATAAATTATAAATGAAATAAAAAAGGAAATAAAAATGAATAAAATAAAATAAAAGAATTTATAATAGCTTAAAAAAACATAAACTAAATCACCTTAAGACTTGTTTCTTTGAAAGTTCCTAAGATTAAATTCAATAATTTATAGTTCCTAAATCATAAATGGATATTTGAGTGCTTGCACACTCATTAATACTAATTAGGGTAAAGTCAGGAGAGATTGAGCGGCGGAGAGACGGCGCAACTAAGTATATTCACATTCAGGAGCCAAGATGGCATTGTGATAATGATTACGACATACATTAACTGCCATTCATTTGTGCGAACAGCGTGGAGGCTGATGTGCTTTAGCTAAGATAATTAAATAATCTACGTTATATTTCAGCATGCTTACAGAATTTACAACTGCTTTTCTATAATAAAATATAATTTCAGAACGAGAGATTCTTTTAAAGTAGCTATTATGTATGAATAACAGCTAAAAAAGTGTAAATAGCTATAAAAATGTCTTTTTTAGCAATGTTCTAATCCTAAATTAAGATCATGCAGTCAGTAAGGAACATGTATCGGTTTTAAAAAGTTGAAAAATAGTTTATTTTGCTACTTTTTCATTTTGCTTAACTAATTTTTGGCATTACTTTCTGCATATGTTTCCATGTAAGCTATTCTGAATAATTAAAGCTTTTGATTTTGATTATTATTTTAAGAGTAAACAAAAAAATTGTGCCATCTCTCCCGGTTTTACCCTACTTAATCTTTCATCAAGCATGAAATATACTTAATATAATCCATCAAAATTAAGAGTGCCAACCAGTCTATCGCCTTTATTGACTTGTCATTTCAGTTATCAGCAATGTGCAATTGCCAACACTATAGTTAATTGCTAATACTGTACTACATTACATTGCTTAACGTTTTATTTATATGCATAATTTGATGTAGTCTCATTTCGTAGATAGATTATCCACTTTAACCATGATTTTTCTATATTTCACTTTTACCATGATTTTTCTATATTTTTTATACATTTTTATGTAAAAAGCTGTTTCTACTATATTCATATATTAATTATGCGGGGACGAATATTTTGCAAGTGTTCAAATTCAAATTAAAGTCTTAAAGTGATTTTCTAGATAAACATATCCAATAATATGTTCTATTGTTTACTAATGCGGTTAAAACATATAAAAAAAAGAAAGATTATTTGTAAAGACTATTTTAAGATAAACAATCATGAAACGATATCTTACGAATTTTTTATCATTTAGATTATTGGTGATTGCATAGAATCGGCCATAGCAAGTACGGGACTCTAGACAGTATGGCAGTATGGGGCCTCATCCAGAAAAAAAATTTATTCTAGTAAAAAAAAATATATAATCTTAAATGACCTACATTTATTATAAATATATAAGTTATCTAATAATATTAAGAGTAATATAGTCAAGAAAATATATTATAAATATACAGAGTGCCTTGTAATGGTTGGGACAAAATCAAATCATGAATTTCTTGCATCAAAATAATGAAAAAATGAAATTGATTCCAAAACGTTGCATTTAAAAGATATATGCATATTTTATAAAGTACTTTTTCAAAGATCGTAAAGGAAACATGTTTAATCTATGAAATAAATTTAAAAAAATAAAAGTGACAATTTAATATAATATTTTCTTACGTTTTTCCATCTTATGTCAAGTTTGTTTTTTAAATTTATTTCATTAATTACATTTTCTTAATAATCTTTGAAAAAGCATTACTATAAAATGTGCATATTTCTCTTAAATTCGGAGTTTTGGGGCCTATGTTTATAAGAACTTTCTTCATTATTTTAATGCAAGAAATTTGTGGTTTGATTATGTCTCAATTTTATTACTGATAAAATTATTATTAATCATCATCTAAAACTTTTATTATTCAAACTAGCATGGAACTATATCAAAAAGCAATGTCAAAAATTAGTTAAGCAAAATGAAAAAAGTTGGAAAAAACCATCTCACCCAATGTAGTTGGGTGAGATGGTTTTTTCAACTTTTTAAAAATTGTTTATTTTGTTACTTTTTCATTTTTCCTAATTAATTTTTGGCGTTACTTTTTGCATATGGTTCTATATAAACTATTTTGAATAATAAAAGTTTTTGATTATGATTATTAATAATTTTATCAGTAAACAAAAAAGGGTGCATCACCTCTCCCGGATTTACCCTATATTTTAAATACACTATATTTTTTGAAAATTCCTTTAAAGAGTTCAAAATTTAATCTCTTGCTTCTTCACATTCAGTTGATAATACTACAGTTAATTAAAAATATATTATTGCAAGATTATTTAACAAATCTTGACCATATTCTGTTATGCAATTTTTAATTAATTTTAATTTTAAGAAGCTTCTCTCTCCGGATGCTACTATAATAGAAATTGTTAAAAATATTCTTGCAACAATAAACAAATTTGGGCAGCAAGAGGCTATACCATTAGTTAAAATTAATTCAAGTATTGTATCTTTAAAGGCTGATTTATTAAACTAACGGAATCATCAATCACACAGCCTCTAATTCAACAAGTACTGGTCATGTTCTGATCAAGATCTCCAACATACTGTATATGTTCGAGATCTTGATAGAAACATTACCAGATTTTATGAGTGCAGTTTCCAGGTGTTCAACTAGATTAATCAGCATGGATCCCTTAAGCGCGAATATTTTCAAGGATGTGTGCCAAAATTGACTAAATTTTTTGTAAAACTACCCTGGTGTCGAATTTTAAATAAGTTGACTCCCGATTAACTGGGTTAGTCAAGAAATTAATTATCCGTAAATACTAAAAAAAAAATCAGAATTATATTAACAATGTGAATTTAATATTAAAAAATAATAATAATAAGTTGCATGCATACATATATTCAAATGCTCTTATGATTTATTGAAAATGGAAAGAAATTTGTTTATTTGCAGCAAGAAATTATTTGCAATATTTATAATTTTAATTCGATTCTAATTTTGACTGTTGCAAACAAACACATGCAGAAGTACGGTGGCTCTGAAGAGGACGAAGTTAATACAGATTATTGCAGTTGAAAAATGAAATTGTTATATTTTTAACTGAGCAGAAATCCGATTTTTTCAATTTTTTCACGATGAATTATGGATTTTAAATTGTATTATTTGTCAGATATTTTTGAAAAATTGAATGATTTAAACATGTCACTTCAAGGAAATAAATGTAATATATTTACGTTAAAATATAAAATTGAAAGTTTTGTTTAAAAAGTGAACATATGAAAAAATAGAATAGAAAATGAATTTTTAGAAATATTTACAGCTATAGATACTTTTAAAATTGAAAACAACCTTTTCAAAGATTTAATTCTGAAAGTTATAATTGATCATTTGAAGTATCTGGAGACACAATTTCAAAAATACTTTCCTTCAAATTTTGATGTTGAAAAAGAAAATTGACCATACTCATACGCTTATTCATAAACCATACTCAACCGAAATGATCAATGTCAGTCATTTTCCATTAAACGCTCAAGAAGAATTTGCCGAGTTATCGAGCGACACAGGTTTAGAGTTTTCCAAAAAATCGTTTAAATGAATTTTGGCTGGGGATTAGGACCGACTTTCTAACACTGAAATGGCCCTAAACATACTTCTAACATTTTGTACTACGTATTTATGCGAAGCGGCATTTTTAGCATTAACATTTATAAAATCAAAAAAATCGGTCAACTTTGCAAAACATTGAAGAAGACCTACATCCTCAGTATCAAATATTCATCCAAGATTATGTAAAAATAAACAAGCACATCCAGCTCATTAGTATGAATATTTGGCTTTGTCTTTAATACATGGTAAAATTATATTCGTATGTATATCAAAGAATTGTTTTCGAATAAATTTTCTTTATGATTTATTATCAGCAGATATTTTAATTCGTACTCCTAGTTTATATATCTCTATACCCAGGAGCACGAAAATATTTGCTCGGGTAAAAGAGGTCGCCAAGTGGAAAAGTTTGAGAATCTCTACCCTAGAGATACGTAAGAAATTTTCAAGGTTCCGCGTTTTTTTCTTGTCATAATATATATTTGTTGAATAAGATGCGTGTTATTATTCTTTATTGATAAAATGGGTACGTGACATTTTTCTTTACTGATAAAGGATGCACGATTCAATAAATTTGAAGACCGCTAGCTTAGGTCGCCTCGATCTAAAATCAGCTCTAGCATCTCATTTTTTTATAGAGTACAGTACTGTATTTATGCAGATTACAAATTTTTATTTTGATATTTTTCTTATGGGGAAAAAATGTTTTTCTCTGTAGTTATTAATCACTAGTAAATATACTGTCAAAAGTGATGATACAACTCATATTCTTTCAGAAATGAGAAGAAATATAATAATAAAACAAACTACACGTATTCAAATAAATTATTAACTGAAATATGATATAAAATATTTCATTATAATAATTTAAAAATTAGACCTATATCAAATCTGTAAAAATAATTTATTAAAATAGCATTACTAAAATATAAAATTTTAGAAATGAATCCAAAATTTCAGGATATGAATTATTTTTTAATTTTTTACACTTATCTCTATCATGTAAGACATCTTAAGCTATTTATTGATCCCCACTTAAATTATGTAAGATTTTATTTCTCTACTCCCCACTTCTACAGTTTAAAAATATGGAAGTATTGTATATACCATGAATCAATAATTATTTTATAGAAATAATTTTTATTAAATTGGAAAAAATAGCAAAATTGAAAATTTTGATATTGTTTCATAAAATATGCTTTTTTTGATAAATTTTTATTATTATTATATTTTTTGTGTGCAATAAATTAATACTTTGGGCAATTATTTTTTATTTATTTATAAATTTATTCATTGAAATTTTTGAATGTTGATATTTTTCAAAAAAGTATTGAATAGTAACTATTCTTCATATAAAAATGTATCAAATAACATGAAATATCAATATTTTTCAGGAATGTTGAATCCCTAGTAGTGATATAATTTACAAAACTGTTTATAAGAATATGAATCCATAGTGCATTTATTAGTATTCTTTATAATAGTATGTTATTTGAAATTTAATTTTTACATGAATTAACAAGAAGTTTATTCTATAATTTTCTTTATACCAACAAATATATTAAAAACTTTTTGTATTAAATTTTAATGGATTTATTAAAAAAATTCCTCTAGCTGACAAAGAATCTTTCTTTATTCTCTATTTGTGTAGTCTAAGGAAGCATTTGTTCACAAAGTGAAGGATTTACTATCAAGAGAAAGGTAAAGCTTATCGATACAAACTGAAGAAAATGTCTTTACTCCTACCTTTAGCTCAAAGCAAGTGCTTTTACTTCATATTTTTGCTCATAAGAATTTGCTTCAATTTTATTCATTTGGCCCAATGAATCTTAATAAAAATCAGATATAGAGATAGATGCATTCCATATTTTCAGTTCCATTCATGTTCTCATGTTTTGAGTTAATTCTAATTATTATAACTCAAGACATGAAAACATGTTTATGTAAACTGTATTCTTATTTCTTTTCTAAAAATTCATTGAATATTCTGAATTTGTTGAAGTACCTATGATTGGAGGCCAAAAAGTTTTTATTGTTAACATGATGTGAATATGCTAGGGATCTAAAATTTAGTTCTCTAAGTCTTCCTCCTCTGCTTAGGGCCACACTCTTGTCATACCTGAGGAATAGTTGTTTAATACATCTTTGTGGAAGTCTGAAGATTTGAAGGCAAACCAGCTCTCCCACAGCAGTAGTGATCTCCTCATCACCAAAGAAACTTCTTCCCCATAAATATTTATTCATATTTCATAACAAAAATATGTAAAGAAATGAATAAAAATGTTGAAGAAGAAATCTGAAGGTGCCAGATTGGGAGAATATAGGAGATGGAGCAAGGTTTCATAATCATATTTGCACAGAAAAGTGACTGTTTCTGCAGGTTAGTATGCAGATGCATTGTCAGCTAGCAGCAACACACCTTGATAGCAAACTATGTTTTTTTTCTTTGATATTGTCTCATAACTTTTGTAGTAAGTTCCTATTGTATGCCCCTGTTATTGTTGACCCTTTTTGTAAGTAATCTGTCAATAGGACATCTTTGTTGTCCAAAAACACAGACATGACCTTGGTGGACAGCCTTCCCTTGGATCAAGGCTGGTATGATCACATTTGAATTCCCATTTTTATCTTTTCACAGTCTCATATGATGAACATTCCGTTCAGCCAACATCTCTTCATGGATTGTGCAGTTTTCCCTTGAAGATGAAGGAACTGTATTACAGCTTGATACTCACTGGTCAGTTTTGTCCAGCATGACACCTTCTACTAGCATGCTTCTAACTCTGGTTAAACAGGACCTGTCAAAACAAAAAGGCATGCATATTAGTAAGATAGTAACTATCATTGTTTATAATACAGATCTATAGCACAGATACAACATGGTTTGGATAAGAACTTTTTGGCCTTCCTGATAACTTCAGATAAAATACAGGTAGTCCTTGACTTATGACAATGATGTAATCAGTAAATTATGTGATTGATCAAAGCAATTCACTTGGGTTCAAATCCACAAATAATGGTCTGATATTATGGAAAATATTCTTTTTATGTCTAATTCTTAATGTTTTTATGTTCATTAGGTTTATTGCAATAAGATAGATCATCATAATAAATATTGATAGTGGGTAGTCCATAAATTTTAAGCATTTCTGCACTTCAACTTATGACCTCAAGGTTCAAACTAAACCCTGTTATAAGTCAAGATTTTCTATATTATAGGTTTCATAGATATGTTTTACCTATAAGTTAGATTTCTCAATAATCAAAACATAGAATATTCAGTAAATTTTTAAAAAGAAATAGATTGCAGTTTACAAAAACAAATATGCCATCCCTGCAACACTTTATATAAGTAAAACTAAAGAAAACACTGGATTAAACAAAAACAAATTGGAATATAGAATACAATTACTTTTGCATATAAAAGTTGTTAAAAAACTAAAACATAATGATAAGTTTTGTATTAAATCATATGTAGTTATTACAGGAAATAAAATTTTAGATGGTACAATTATTGTGGTTGTTTAGCTCTGAAAGTTTTTAATCCAGAATTTTTGCTAAAAAATTATTTTTCTCTTACATATAATCTGACTTGTGTAAAGTTACAAAAAATGGGGTTGGGATTGAAAAATGGGTTGGGGAATAGCTGTTTATCTGGATGACAATTAAAATAGGCATGATTTTTAAAATTGGAGAAAAGATTTTTTTTTTTTATTATTTGCGGTATACCTTATTTGCAAATATTTATTTTTTTATTATTTAGATTTAAAAAATTTGGATATTGTAAAATATTTGAATATCTATAAATTTTGACATTTCATTTAAATAAAGATTTTTAATCCAATTAAATATCAATAATTTGTTAAGGCATTAAATAGAAGATTAACGAGTACAATTTAATAAATTAATAATAACAATTTTATTAGATAATCTGTTTTCTATCATAGATATTAAAGTTCAAAAATAATCTTCTATTATATATAAATATCAATTGAACATTTAAATTTAATATAAGGTCATTAGTAGTTGAATATACTTATTCCTGTTATGAATACCAATATTAGAGTAAATGCACTCTAAAAAACAACAGTTTCAGTACTGGTATTGATAACAGGTGCACTGTTTTAAAAGATTGTTAACAGTATCAGGGTAGAAGAACAGATTGGCAATTTCCCAAGATTTCTTAATGAATTGCAAATACAGTGATTGTATACAACTTCTAGTTATAATATCAGAGAAAATAATAGAAAGTTTATAGAATTTATTATGAAATGCTCTCCATTAGTATAAGATTAAAAAAAAGCAGTAGTAGTTAATTAAATTATTACATTTAATATAATGATTTAATATTTAACATTATTGAAAAATGCATATAATTTTCTGATTATTTATTTATTATTTGCAGAATTAATTGAATTTAATGTTTTTATATAGATTTAACCAAAATGCTTTCTCAAAACATTTTAGTTTTCTGATAATCATTAATTTAAATTCTAAAAAATTAAAAAATTAATCAGATTTTCAATTGAATGTATGGGATCTTAGATCTTTTTTATAATTCAGTGTTTTACAATTTTTAATAATGGGATTCAGTCATTAAAACTGATATCTAAAGATAGTTTTAAATTAAATAATGTTTATTTTTGTTTCATAATGTTATGACAAAATTTAGTAGTTACATATATAAAATTGATCTGAAATTTGATATACAATAAAAAGACTTGGCAATAAATGAAGTGATTCTTTTGTGTTAAATGATTTAATTATATTCAATTGATGTGATAATCTTGAACAAATAATTAGATTATGTTATTTCTATCAGACTTAATATTATTTGATTTAAAATAAATAAATGGAATTTTAATAGTTTCTTAGGTTGGATGAAATTACTGATTTTAACTCAAACAGAAATTAATTTATATATAATAGAAAATATTTAATTTCATATGATTTATGAATTTTCAATACATTTAGATTTTTACAAATATCAGTTCTACAGGATTATATATAACAAATTACAATTAAATTTGTATATATTTCTTTTATGAAATAAATCTATACAGATTTGTTATTTTCATTTTTTTTTTTTTCTTTTTTTGCATCTTTACAGAAAAATGTCTTATTAAATTTTATAATATATTATACTACAATAAATACATGATATAATAGCATACATACATATGGAAATATTTTATCCTTTTTACTTACATTATTCAGTCACTCAATAATATTTTATATTATTTTTGTATATTAATGATTTTCATAGTTAAGATATCATATTCATACTATCAATGCTTTTTTTTTTTTATACAAAATGATGTATATTAATGATTTTCATAGTTAAGATATCATATTCATACTATCAATGCTTTTTTTTTGATACAAAATGAAAAAAAAAACATGAGGACTGAATTTTTTATTAGCTATCAATTTCTTAGTACTCAACTAATCCTTAAAAATCAATATGAATAATTTTTATTATGCAGACTAAGACAAACTTTATTAGAAGATAAACTTTAACATATTGGTGGTAGTTTTTGTATTTGAATAATAAATTAGTAAATTTTGTTCTCCTTGTATAATTCTTATCAATATATTAGTGATATTATCTTAGTATTATATTTATTAATGTAAATATAATTTCATTTTCTAGTTATTTGGTAAATTTTTTCATGCAATAAATATTTGAATCAAAGTGTTCATTCAAATTTTGATTTTAAATGTATATATTTTTGAAGCATTGGTTATCCATAAGTGAAAAATCTATATAAGCCTACTAAAGCCATATGGACAAATTCGAATCAACTAGTTCAGTACACAATCAAACAACACCCATACATTGTCGAATAAGATGTCTGCAAAAAACATTGCTGCAGTGAACGAAAGTGTGCAGGATAACCAGAGCAGTCAATTCCTCGTTGCATTCAAGAACTTGACCTTTTACAGACTCAACTTGGCGAATTTTGCATAGGGACTTGGGCTTGCACCCATACAAAATTCAATTGACCCAGGAACTGAAGATAAATGACCATAGGCAGTTTCGAGCATTCACTGACTGGGCTCTGGAGCAGTTGGAAGTGGACCCCGATTTCAGATGGAAAATCAGCAAAGAGGCCCATTTTTGGATGAATGACTATGTCAGCAAGCAAAATTGTCACATTTGGGGAGATAACAATCCACATGAGACCCATCAGTGATAAATGCATCCAGAAAAAGTCACTGTTTAGGGTGGATTGGTCCGGCAAGGTCTAAAATCCACACTAAACAGTGACTTTTTCTGGTACTTCTTCCAAAATGAAGCTGGTGCTGCCATAACTGTCACCGGTGAGAGGTACAGGTTGAAGATAACCAATTTTTTGTGTCCTAAATTGGAAGATATGGATCTCAATGACATGTGATTTTAACAAGATGGCGCTAAGTGCCATACAGTGCATGCAACAATGGATCTTCTGAGTGACAAATTCAACAGCATGGTTATCTCGCGTTTCGGCAATGTCAACTGGCCACTGAGATTGTGTGATTTAACGTCATTAGACTTTTTCTTGTGAGGCTATGTTAAATCACAGATCTACACGAATAAGCCACAGACAATTGATGCCTTAAAAGTCAGCATTCAATGATATCAAGCCTGATTTATGCAGTCGAGTTATCAAAAATCAGACCTCTAGGGTACACACCACCCAGCAAAGCCGCGGCAGCCATTTGGCCGATATTATATTTCATACATATTGTAATCAAATACTCTTTCAAATAAAAAAAAATTTAATGATATCTCATACACAACTTGTTTTATTTAAATTTAAAGTTTGAGTGCCCTTAATGAAAAACCCTTTATATACAGTAGAACCTCGATATTTCGAATCTCATGGGAACAAAAAAAAATTCAATATAAAGAGTTTGAGATATCAAGACTTAATTTTAAATAAAAATTTTTATGTCAATAATACATACTGTAGTTTTTTATATTGTATAGGACACTCTTTTTTTCTGTAAAAAATTAATGCCTAAATACTCCTGCATTTTATAAACCAAAATTTGAAAATATTGCTGAATAAACATGATCATATTGACAAAAACCTATCAACAATTAGAAGTGAAACTTAGAAACTACTGTACAGCATGTTCAGTATTCTGAGCCTGCACAAAAAAGTTTTTTTTCCGGTTATCGGTAGCATATTTATGTTCTTTTGTTAAATTTAAATCCTTTGTTTAGACTCCAAAAGCCATGGAAAATTTGTATTTTTAATTTCTCTAGCACAAAAATTATAAACTAATTTGAGATAGTGAGGGTTTTGAATAAAATACTTTGAGATAATTATTGAAATTACATTGATTTAATGCCGAAAGTACACAGAAAAAAATTTTCCACATATGAAAGGTTTCAAGATAGAGAGGTTCGAGATAACAAGGTTACACTGTATATAATTCATATATATAATCTGAAATATATACCATATTACTTCGAATTTAAGCCACACTTTTTATTCAAATTTTTGAGATGTAAATTTAAATTCAAAGTGATTATTTTAACATCTTATTTCTCCCATTTCCCATCCCCAATGTTTGGGTTTTTCTTTACGCTCTACACATGTGCATAGTATTAGGACCATTGATAACAGTTTTTTTGGTAGTCCCCTGATCGTATTTTTCTGATTTAATCCAGTCGCTGTTTGATAGTAGCTTGTAGAATCATATCATATCTGGTCATACTTTAATTATAAGAAAAATCACAAATTACTATAATGCTGTTTATAAACACTGATGGAAACAAATTACCACCTTTTGTTATTTTAAACAAAAAAACTATACCCAAGTAAAATTTTCCTAAGGTTTGAGCACAAAAGAATGCATGGATGTCAACAGAATTGATGAAAGATTGATTAGAACATGTTTGGAAGAAGATACATGGCACTATTTTTAAAACAAACAAAAGTGATAATATATCTGAAGTAGATTCTCAATAAATTAAGTAGCTTATTATGTATATTAGTACTGATTTAAGTAAAAAAAAACTATTTCTTTTTTTTCAATATCTATATAAAATCATTGTTATTTTTTCCAATTTTCCAATTTTAAAATCCTATTGTGGCTTTAATTCGAGGGTGGTTTAAATTCGAAGTAATACGGTATAAATATATAATCTGAAATTACTACTTAGAAACTGGTCATGGGACTGACTAAAAACAAATATATTCATTTTCCTGAATTCAATCTTAAACTTTTATTGAATAAAATACAATGAAAATATAAACACTTTACCAGGACAGTCAAACAATGTGTATGTTTCATCTTCATCTCCAAGCTGATCTTCAAGCCATTCTGGATTCTGAATCAAATGTCTAAATAGTAAAAAAATTAAGAAATTTAATATATTTAAATTTTTATATATTTTTGAAAAAATCCAAAATCATACTAACTCCATGCAATATACAAGCCCTCCATTTGGACCAAACTTCATTTCTTCATCTTCCATTACATCATCAACATGAATCAAATCTCTTACATCTAAAAAAATGTCAATTATATTTATAATGTTGGCCAAAAAGTAATTCCTTCTCTTAAACAAATCCAATTAATATAAATACATCCATATACAGCTGATTTTATTTTGTTCTTACAAGAATCTATCACTATATATAACTTTGGATAAGTAGTTATAGCAAGATATATACATATTCTTCAAAATGGCAATAATAATAATAATAATAATAATAATAATATTATATTAACAGCAATGTGGGCATGGAGTATCTCCGGAGCAAAGTGTTATGACGGACACAAGTCAAGACATAGCTACTTGTGATGTTTAATTGTAATTTAACTAACTGTTTGTGTCACTGTTGAGAAACTTTCTTACTATGTTGCATGTAATGAGTAGAGATGCTTTTTGTAGTGTTATATATGTGTTGGGAGGTAGATCTAGTGTTTTGAGGCTTTTGTGTAGTGTGTGAGGGATTACTCCTGTGGAGGAGAGAATGATGGGTACTATGACTACCTTTTGCATTCCCCAGAGACGCTTAATTTCTTGTGAGAGTTCTGTGTATTTGCTAATTTTCTGGGTGAATGCATCCTGGATGTTGT
>AYEL01091833.1:0-32350 GCA_000484575.1 Olivierus martensii | reverse complement strand
ACCTATATCAAATCTGTAAAAATAATTTATTAAAATAGCATTACTAAAATATAAAATTTTAGAAATGAATCCAAAATTTCAGGATATGAATTATTTTTTAATTTTTTACACTTATCTCTATCATGTAAGACATCTTAAGCTATTTATTGATCCCCACTTAAATTATGTAAGATTTTATTTCTCTACTCCCCAATTCTACAGTTTAAAAATATGGAAGTATTGTATATAGAATTTTATAAATTTGTAATTATTAATATTTAAATTTTAATAATAATAATATATATTTTAAGCGTTTTTAATAGTAAAAGGCAATTTACTAGAGTCAAAGAGAGTTTTTAATATTAAAAAGCAACAATAAATATAATAGAAAAATGTAAAATATACAAATTCTTAATATATTGTACAAATAGTTCTAGTGCGCGAATTATATTTAAATTTTTTTAAATCTTATTGTAAACATTGATGCAATTCTCCTGACCTCCAGTAAGAATTTGTTCCTTGAAATGCTTATGTAATACTCCAATGATCCCTGAACATTATTTAATTTTTAAACAAATATTGGATCTCATGAATAGATTTATATAATGGTTAAACTGATAAGCTAACATAGCAATTCTGAATTGCTATGCTAGCTTATCAGTTCAACCATTATTTTTATCATAAATGTTTAATTTTATTTTCGTGATTGCATTTAATCTAAGATAAAACAAAATATCCAAAAAATGAGCTTGAAAATATCCAAAAACTTGTAGAAAACTAATAAATACGCCGATAACATTTTGTTAATTTTAGTTAAACGCCATAGGTGCGAATTAACGGTTGCTTAAATCAATCAGCAGGTAGTTTTGGTTTGAAACACTTCTCCCTCTGTTCATAAGATTCATTTGAATTTAATTTTTATCATCATATTTGAACAAGAGAATCTTTTCTATTTATACTATAGTTGCTGGACGCGATGTGATACAGCACCATTATAATGTATAAAGTAACTGTGGGGCAAATGGACACGCTAGTGACATATTTTAGAATATTTCGTATATACTTTGTTAAAACCAATTCTAATATTTATTGTTATATTCAGTAAGGTATAAGGGTGTAAGCTATCGATGCACCTAACATTTACTTTTGTCAGTAGCGCTAAAATTTTGTAATAATTGATTTTAACAAAGAATGCATGCTGTCCATTGCCCCATACTGTAGGGGCAAACGGACAGCATGTAAACAGCATGTTACATGCTACATGTAGGAGCAGAAGGACATCTGTTTTCTTAATCACTAGTATCATTGAGATAATAGTGGCCAACAAAATATGGATCATTTCCATTTTCTATACACCTGAAAACTGTATAGAAAAGGGAAATTGTATGCCAGACCTCTAATACTTGAAAAGACATGATGTCTTTTCAAGTAATAGAGGCTTGGCATACAATTTACAGTATCTTTATATAACACTCTATATGCCTAGCAAATGTTTTCTTTATTGAGGTTTAAAAAATTTACAACAGAAATTTATGCTACTTGGGTTTTTTCCCATTGGACTTTGTTGACTTCAACTTCCTCTATCTTAAAAAAAATGTGTTGACCGAATTTGAAAATCTCTACATTGGACAAAACTCGCTTTCTTAATGTGTTATTTAGAATAATATATGTTTTAGCTGCAGTTATTAATAGCATTTCATCAATTTTAAAAGCTTTCGCAACCAATATCACTTTTACTTCCAACTAATTATCATTGATTTGAATTTCTTTCATCATTACAATCATATCTGTAAAAGTGTAATTAATATAGAGAATGCCATTAAATAAAATGCGATACAGATAATAGAATGCAATTTATTAATATAAATATAAGACTTCTATAAATAACATTAGATAAAATACATATTTTAAGCTTTAAAATGGCAAAAAAAACACACGTGTCCTTTGCCCCCATAGAGATGTGTTCGTTTCCCCACTATCAGTTTTGCGCTTTAAAATTACAAAATTGAAAAATAAATAGCAGCAGCACATTAGTGATTACGACTAAGATTGGAAAGGCTTTTAAGTTACCAAGCCACTAGGCATAACATTTTTGAAACTATGATTAAATAGAAAACACTTATTTACTAAAACATAAATTTCAGTTCATCGCCAGTCTAAATGAAAATTTCTTCTTGCTTGATAAAGTTTTTAAGCTGAATTACAAGTTCCTTTAACATTTCAATGAATTCATTTGTCGAAAAATAAGCACATGTATATGCAATATATAACATATTTCTAATATGTAGTTGCCAGTTTTGATATCTTAAATATTGCTAATTTTCTTAAATGATGTCCGTTTGCCCCACATTTACCTTACAGCATATCTCTCTAGTAGCATCAGTGACGTAACCAGGATTTTTTTTGGGTGGGCCAAGGGTGGGCCACACCGATGTGAAAGAACATTCTCCCGTATGCGCTTTATTAAATCGTATTTACGTAACAGAATGCTTGATGATCGGTTAGCAATTTAGCAATCATGTTCATCGAGAGAAAAATCGCAAAAGCTCTCGATTTGGACAAAGTAATCGATCGTTTTTGCATCATTAAGTAAAAATCACCGCATAATTTTGTATTGAGTTGATATCAAATAAATACTTATGGGCCAGCACATAATTACGTTTTTTTTTATATAATTTTACGTTTCGGATTATGCATTCAGGGTGGGCCAGCACATGGGCCAGAACTTTCAATGCATGGGTCATGGCCCACCCGTAGTTACGTCCCTGAGTAGCATCCATACACGTGGCATCAGTCGAATTGTTAAGCTTGTCAAAATTTAAATTTTTATTCATATTAAAGGATCATATAAATATTTTCGTCAAAATTGAAAAAAAAAAAATTACTGGTTGGGATCGGAATAATTATATTAAACAATATATCTAAATAGCACAGGACCACGTGGAGTCAGTCTAGTCAAGCACGTGGAGTAGAGTAGTCAATATGTCTATCAAAGTTTAATTAATTAAGAATCATATTAAATAAGGTAATATAATATATGATACACAGAATATTAGGGATAGACTATATATTAAAATAAAACTATAACAACTTTTGAACATGAAACCTACCTTTCCGTAGCTTGACGAAATAACAACAAATAACAGTAGTGTACTTGACATGCAATATTAATTTCAAACGAATAATCAAGTGACCATTATAATCCAATGAGATTGCTCGGTTACCAAAGAAGTGCCCATTATTAATCCAATAATATCGCCCTGCTAGTATATCACGTGATCATTGTAGCCCAATGAGACTATTCAAATAGCATTATTCTTCCAAACTTTTATATATTGTACATATACAGTATATAGATTGTCTTTACTCTATTTCCTTTCTGACAGTATATCTATAAATTGTACCATGTCCATATGTAAAAATATTCCAGATTTAGGTCCTTATACTGTCACACAACGAGCCATATTCAAGTAAATTAAAAAATAGTATGTTAATAAGTTATTTCTTAAATCAATAAATTTTTCATAATAATAAATTTATAGTCATTTATAATTCATATAAATAATTGCCGTCAGATAAATTTTATTAAATATTTTGTCCTTTTGTTGTTGAGAAACCTTAATACTGTATGTACAAAAAATACAAAAATTATGATTTTCTACTCTAAAAATAATAAAGTTTGTTATTAATTTAAAAAAAAAAAAAATTTGAAAGAACATAATGTTTCCTTTTTCTATGAGGAGCATGAATAATCGAGTGTCCACTTATACTAGACCATTATACCCTTTTCAAAGAAAGAAGAACTTTCAAGGCCAAATTCGATGATCGACGAGTCTTTTCAATTAGGATTAACGATAAGTGATACGATGTAAAACGGATCGCAGTAGAGAATTTATTACCATTTTCGACTTGATATTTGAATTAAAACATAGTAATCAGATTAAAATATTTCAAGTTTTATTTATAAATGCTAAAATTAATTATAATTTGAAAATTTATTTAAAAAATTTTCTTCAGTTACAATTCTTTTAATTGTTGATACAGAAACACAAGTAGCCAGTGAAGTTTCGTTAAAAATGTCACTTCGAATAGATTTCTGCCTTCCAAAATATTTATATACGTTTAAAATAATATTTCTAGCTTGACTGTGCAATGTTTCTCCTCGCTTAAAAACAACTATACTATCCGCCATTACTGCTAAATACTAAAGGACGGTGACATCATTCGTTGTATTTATTTAATTTTAAGAGATTACAGATTTAGTTTAATATTTAATAGCACAACAATGAAATATGAAGTATTAATTCGACAATTTTTAAAAGATAATAAATACTTCAAATTGTTACCGATGATAAAAGGTAAACTTTTATTGGATGAACGAAACAGAACCTGGCTATTCTATTGGATGACTTGACCTTTGCAATTAATAAGCTCTTTACATGTAAGGCAGGTCATCTTTCTTTGAAAAGGATATAGGAACGAATGAGATATTCCAATAAATGCCATTCTATATTCGATGGGAGACCAAAAAGTATTTTCCCTCACAATGTTGTATGTTAAATAGATCTGTAATTGTAAACAATGATAGTTTACTATCTTGCTAATATGCATGCCTTTTTTGTTTTGACAGGTCTTGCTTATCCAGAGTTAGAAATGTGATAGTAGATGTCATGCTGGACAAAATTGAGTATCGAGCCGAGATATGGTTCCTTCATCTTCAAATGGAAAACTGCACAAACAATCCACGAAGAGATGTCAGCTATGTATGGCAAGGAATGTCCATCATATGAAACTGAAATAATGGAAACGAGAATTCAAATGTGATCGCACCAGCCTAAAAGACGATCCAAGAGAAAGCCGTACGGCAAGGTCATGTTCTCTGTAATGGAAACGAGAATTCAAATGTGATCGCACCAGCCTAAAAGACGATCCAAGAGAAAGCCGTCCGGCAAGGTTATGTTGTCTGTGTTTTGGGATAGCAAAAGTAGCATATTAACAGATTACTTATAAAAAAGGTCGACAATAACAGGGACATATTACAGAAACTTACTACAAAAGTTACGGGATAATATCAAGGAAAAAAGATGTAGTTTTCTGTCAAAAAGTATGATGCTGTTGGTTTACGGAAAAGTCGCTCCCTGCATTTCGCTTCCTACAATTCGCCCCGAGCACGTTTCGCCCCCAGCACATTTCGCCCCCGGAACATTTCGTTAATTATAAATTTTTATTCAGACATTTTGAGATTTTGTCCAGCATAACATCTACTATCACATTTCTAACTCTGGATAAGCAAGATCTGCCAAAACAAAAAAAAAGCATGCATATTAGCAAGATAGTAAACTATCATTGTTTACAATTACAGATCTATTTAACATACAACATTGTGAGGGAAAATACTTTTTGGTCTCCCATCGAATATAGAATGGCATTTATTGGAATATCTCATTCGTTTCTAATGCTCAGGCGAAACGTACTCGTTTCGCCCCCAGCACATTTCTCCCCCGGAACACTTCGCCCCCTCTATTTTGTAGCCTATTTTGTAATAGGCTACAAAATGTAAATAATACACCAAATATGATTCTAATTTATTTTGGTTTAATATAATAAATACACATTATTATTGTTTAAACCCCGATTTGTATGCAATACCTCTAAGGCAATCAATCAGAATATGATTTTGAAAAACTTCGACTATTCTTTTGATATGCGTTAGTTCATTCCGCATTTTAAGTTAGGAGATAAACTAAAAGCCAAACTATTGTTGGCTACAGACGTCAATTCGTTAAAACGTAACGAATCGACGATTTTAGGTTGGCTGCAACTTGCTTCTGTGTTCAATGAAGAATGAAGCTGTGGGACGCATCAGATTTTTTTCTGTTGAGAAAATTTTTACTGTTGATGCCAAAGTAAACGGAGCCTATGTCCCTATAATAGCTAGGACGAAGTTTCCGGCCAGTGTTCATGTCCTAGGTATTGTTTCCGGTGAAGGTGACGTCATGCCGCTGCATGTCTTTGGAAAGGGGGAAACCGTAACAAAAGAGGTTTACTTGCATGTTCTTACAACAATAGTGAAACCTTGGATGGAAACTGCGGCTTTCGGGAGACCCTACATCTTTCAGCAGGACAGCACACCTGTGCACACCAATCATTTAGTGCAAAACTGTCAGACAACATGGATATGTTTTGGTCTAAAGAATTCTGGCCTCCTAACAGTCCAGATTTGAATCCTTTTGACTACTACGTATGGAGCATTGTTGAAAGGGTCTCTAATAGGTTGAGACATCCTAATGTGGCATCTCTCCAGGCCGCTATTGAGGCAGCATTTTCGAACCTGGACAAGCAGGCGTTGAACAGGGCATGTCATCGTTTCCGATCGAAGCAGTAATTGAGGCAGAAGGAAATTACATCGAGTAATTTTAATCTAAAGGGATCCAAAAGTAATGTGCAAATGATAATTTTGATAATTTTATTCTTTTTGTAAAATAAAATTTTGTTTAATTAAATTGTTCATTTTGTCCAGATTTAGCTGATGCACCCTGTATGTACAAAATTTATAACTAAAATGTTGGAAGTGATAAGTCTAAATGGTTCCATTATTGTGCTGATCAGGTGGTTTAGGATGATTTATTTTTTCAATGGCGTATTTCCATGATGGGGAAAGATCATGGGCTCATCTTCATTAAGGATGTTTTCTGTTTTCTTCCTGGTTATTATCTCCAAAGATTCTGTAATTAAATTTTGCCTAGGTGCTTGGAGCAGTTTTAATTACAGAATCCTTTGAGATAATAACCAGGCAGAAAACAGAAAACATCCTTAATGAAAAATGAGCCCCATGATCTTTCCCTATCATGGAAATACCCCATTGAAAAATAAATCATCCCAAACTATCTTCTCAGTGCAGTGATGGAACTATTTAGGCTTAGAACTTCCAACTTTTTAAGTTATAAATTTTGAATATATATTATTAATCCTTATTATATTATATGTGTTATAATTTTAAGCACATTCTGAATTACTAATTCTCATTATACATGTTATGCAGATAGTGATTTTTGTTGTTATAGTAACTAGTTTTGTTCCGCTATTTAAATTTGTATTATTTCAATTTCTTGTAATCTGAAGATGGAAAATATCTGAAAGCATTTGTTACTCTTAAATAAATCATTCTTAACTGCTAATAAGTGCTTATTTTGTCTTAATTTTCTAATAAATATATTTATTGATATGTTTTTTTTTTATTTCAATCATTTTTATTTTAATTTTTTGTAAATTTTCAAATTTATAACAAAAAACATGAATATATGAAAATCATCCACTCTCATACATAAACAGCTATAACATTTTCTACTTTAATTGAACTGGGGATGCTTTGTTGACACACTCCACCAATAGCATATGCAGTGCAATGAAGTAAGCTCCAGTACAGTTTCCTGTGAAATGATTGGCCACCATGAAGCAATAAAAGTGTCACATCCCTTTTTATAGCCTGAGGTTCTGGTATTTTATTAAATTATCAGTAAAAGTAAAGCAACAAATGAACAAATAAGCAAAAATATTGTTTATTTTAACAGAATTAACCAAAATTTTTTCAGTTTTATAAATTTTATAACTCATCCTACTAAAATTTCATGTTTTACTTAAAATTTCAAAAATAAATTTATCTCACCCAAAATCAAAATAAGATTAATAAAATATAATAGAATAGAAAGCAGAACCGATAAGATTTGATGAAAAATAATCCAAGTTCTACTAATACATGTCCATTCATATTTTCTATCTTTAGAACGGAATTTTAAAATAAATTTCAGCAATTGAAAAATTTAGGACCCATCAACATAGGAGGCAGACATTTTCACCCAATAAATTAAAAAAAATCTCTCCACAATAGTTGTACTGCATAACTCAGGATTGAATTTTTTTTAATTGGTTTTTGTCATTTTTTATTCTACTTCCATGGCATGTACACATGCCTCATGTTAAATAGTATAAAGAAACATCTGAATTCTAAATTTGATCAAAATGTAAAATTAGTTAATCTAGCTGAATAATATGAGCTAGTGAAGCAAAAAGAAAATTACCTTTTCTATATTCCTTTATTTTATCCAATTGGACCAGAATTCTTTTAAGATTTTAAATGAGCTAGAATATAACTGTATTCCAGATTTTGTCAAAAATAGTTGAACAATGTGATCTGTAGGTGTATATGATGAAGACATATTCATACTATTTTTCATTTTGATCCTGTTATAATGAAATTTTTAAGGGATCTTTAGTAATCTCTATCCTAAATTTCATTCAAATCAGTTGAATGATGTGAACTGTAAAATGTCTTTAAGAATAAAAAGAAAAATGACTTTTTTTTAATCAGTTTTTGCTATTTTCAGATTTTATGTTTCAGATATATTAGTCAGTGTCCTTTTGAATACTTTTCTTGACCATAAATGTCAGATTATTAATATTTAACTTAAAATTAAAGTTTCAATGAATGAATTTTGTCCAAATTGATTTCTGTAATAAAGAGACAGTCATGACTGTTATATTTGGCTTATATTAACTACTTTGCTCTTGTTATAACAGGGATCGACAAACTCGGTAGCCAAGTAGCCAATTGCTACCAGAATTCCATTTTGGCTACCGCTTACAAACAGGTGGTAGCTATTTGGCCACCAGCTAATGCAAACAGTTGATTCTAGGGACTTTGATATTGTAAAGAAGGCCGTAGTCCTAATTATAAAATTATTAGGACTACGGCCTTACGGAAATTATTTTAATTTTAATTATTAAAATCTGAACCTTTAGGACAAATTTATTCCCTGTATGTGTTAAATTTATTACAATATTGTTTAATGTTTTTATTATGATAGCCGAGCACCTAAACGAATCGCTCTGTTTACATTTCGATTCCGACCACCATGTTTTCTCCAAACTCTCTCTCTTATTGGCTGCTGGATTTCGTCTTCCACATGTTTTCTCCAAACTCTCTCTTATTGACTGCCGGATTTCGTCTTCCATAGTCGTCAAAGTGTACTTATATATATTCATTTAAAAAAGGAATGATAAAAATGCATATAATTTGATAAATTTCCTTTCAAAAAAAGAAAACAAAGAGGTTTACTCTTACAAGGAAATTAACTCGTTTGATTGTGTTGCATTGGCGAACACAAACTAGACTTCTTTTTGAGGTAAACAAATTCGGATCAGTCACCTCCTTGAATAAGTCTAAATGCCGTTTTCCGACGAAATTATTTTTGTCAGAAGAAGGATTTATTCCCTTTCGATAACATTTTTTCTGTTGGCTTTTCATATATAACTATAGGTTTACATTTAATAAAAACGTATTTTCCAATGGTGCCCTCGAATTGTGATTAAGTAAAATCTGGTAATAGTTTTATATCATACGTGACGTAATTTTTTTTTTTTTTATTTTTAATCCTTTTAAATAAACGTATTTTCACAATAGTAATCGATTAATAAAAATATATTCTATTAAAAGTAATATAAATTATATAAGTTTGTGTGTAACGAACCAGTAATTGCACCAAATTTAGCCAATAAAAACAAGTATAAATAAATGTTTATAATTGCAGGAATTACAAACATTTATTTAATGTACATTAAATCCTTTCAGTAAATTGGTAGAATTTTGTTAGATAATGCTTACATTAACACACTATACTGAGTTTTTTATCGATAATTTTTTTTAAATATTATCTAATTTTCTTCGTTCGTACCTTATTTTATTCATGACTTGCCGCACACACTATACTGAGTTTTTTATCGATAATTTTTTTTAAATATTATCTAATTTTCTTCGTACCTTATTTTATTCATGACTTGCCACCCTTATTTTATTCATGACTTGCCGCTATCAAAAAATGTCACGTATTTCGTTGGATGGCTAAGATTTCATATAGAAAATCGTGATTTCTCTGATCTCATATAATGAACGAAAAGTTATGAAAGAAATAAAATTCGGAAAAATTTTTTACATCTTTAGAAAGGCAATAAAAAACGTAATTATTTGTAAAATTATCAAAAAATTTAAATAAAAATTAAGAAATATTTCACTTTTTTAATTTTTGCTAATTAATTAGTTTATTTGTAAACAATCGCAGACCATTAACATCGAATATCCACTAAAGGGGCTGGGATTTCAATAAAAATTCTAGATATCGAGAGTTGACTATATTTGCAATTTTGTAGCGTATTCAATATAACGAAAGTTAGTATAATTTTAACAATATGAAAATCTATTTTAAAATCATAAAAAGATCATATAAATTGAAGCATTTAGTTGACCAGTTAGTTGTTTAATAACAAATATGATTTACAGTATGTATAATTAAATTCTAATTGTATCAGTTGTATTATGTTAATAATCAAAAGTAGCTCTTGTTCTGTATGTAACAAAACAATATATTTGTATGTAACAAAACAAGAACTACTTTTGATTATTAATATTATACAACTTCATTTGTTTTGTCCATGTGACTGTTGAAAAATTTCTATTTTATGACCAGTAGAAGACTATTATTATTATTCTATTATTTGAAATTTTCCATCGATTGCCTAATTGAAATTTTTTGAACATTGGCAAAATAGAACTAAGAAATTTTTCATCAAAGTGTTCAATTTTAAAATAATTAACGCTTGTTCCTATTTGCATGTTTTTGTTTTATATTTAATATAACGTTTTATTTAATGTATAATAATTTCAAATTTAAGTATTATGTTTTATATTCTAAGTGGATTTTATTATATTTTACCTATTGTAAATTTAGCGATAATTCAATATTAAGGCGAGTGCTGAATTTGTATTAATAATTTCATATATACCATTTGAAGTTATGTTATTCAATAAAAATTTTGGATAAAAATTAAAATATAAATATATATATATTATTTCAATAATAGCGGAAATACGAAAATATCCAGCATTATACAAATATTTATAGCATACGATTTTTCCTTATTTATACACAGATAAATATGTGAGATATTTCATGTTTTATGATTTTTAAGCAGATAAATTTGAAGGAAATATTTGTCAAAGATTTTGGTAAATATATTTTGGAATCAACATTAAAATATCTTTAAACTGGCATTGTTTCTCTAAAAGCATTGTAATCATAGCCAGAGGCAAAGCTTTAAAATTTACTCTAAAACATTTCAATTCTTTCATATCACACATCATTTCCAGTATATAATTTTGTAATTTAAAAAAATAAAATACTTCCGCTGTGAAAGAGTATTTAATTATTTATTATATTTAATTATCAGGTATATTTTAAATTAACTTCCCTCCCGCATTATAACTATTGCAAGAGGAAAGTTAATTTAAAATATGCTTGGACTGCACATTATAGAAGAGATTTTGAATACATCTACAATATTTAATTTGTTTACAATATCGCTAGTAACTCCCTATATTTATATCTCTCTTTTATCGTATTATTCACAATCATGAAAATTGTTTTCAAATTATGGGCTTTAAGATCTAATCTCAAGTTTTGGAGGAATAGTAGAATTTTTAAACAAAGATATTTTTGGAATAAACGTTAAATGACTGAAACCTTGAATCAATTGTTATTGTTAAATGAAAAGAAAAATTAATATCTCGTGACGCTCTATAGGGGACAAAATTAAAGTTCAATAGCCTAAGACCTAAAATCTTTTGAATACTTATAAATGAATAAACTAATTTAGTTTACAATATTTCTAACAGTTCAATATTTTTTCGTATTTAGACTGTAGATAAATTAATGTTCCAACCTTATTATCAGATTTTGATTATACAGTATTTACTAATACAATTTTTATAATCACTGAAAATTATAAAATTTTGAAAGAAGAATGAATTTTCTGAAGATTTATGCTGACACACACATACATATGCTGCACAGTAGGCCTTAATATAATATATAGACATTATCTGAAAATTTAGATATATTTCAAAATTAAATGAATTTTCTTTTACTAATTTTATAAGAATTATTTGCTAATATTTTTGTAGCCTTTCAAAATGAAATTTCCTTTTTTATCTGATTATGAAATATCTGGTAACCACATAAGGAAAATATTTGGGTCTGTTTTATTTTATGTGATCATACGAGGGGAGGCTAAAAAGTTCGTATCCTCACCATGACGCGGATGTGCTAGAGATCTGAAATTTAATTCTCCAACTCTTCTTTCTCTACCATTCTTTACATATCCAACTTCAAGGCCACACACTTCTCACACTTGTGGAACAGTTGTTTAATCCCATCTTTGTAGAAGTTGGCAGATTTGGAGGCTTCTCCACAGCAGTAATAGCCTCCTCATTATGAAAGAAACTTCTTCCCGTAAATGTTTTTTCATATTTTGAAACAGGAAGAAGTCTGAAAGTGCCAGGCCTTGAGAATACGGGGGATGGGGCAAAGTTTCATAGCCATATTTGCACAGAAAAGTGATTATTTCTGCAATTCGGTGTGTAGGTGCATTGCTAGCTAACAGCACCGGAGTCCGGAAAAGTCACTCCCTGCATTTGGCCTCCGACAATTCGCTCCCTACATTTCGCCCCCAGCACGTTTCGCCCCCCCGAACATTTCACTGCCAGCACATTTCGCCCCCAGCACTTTTCGTCCCCAGCACATTTCGCCCCCTGTAGATATTGCATAAAAAGGTGATGTTAATCTTTCTTTGAAAATTTCATTGAAATTATTTTCTTATTATTATTTGATTTTGACATATTTTTGAAAAAATAAGCAACACGATAAACTGTTAGATAACTATAGTATTTATTTAATCAGTATTATTATATTTAATTAGTACAAAGCATAAAAAGAACAAATCTTCGCAAGAGAGATATAAATCATTACATGAAAGTATGTTGATCAACAATCAAACTAGAGCATATCTCATAAAGCAGGTCTAGATAAAATGGCTGAGTAAGCAAATGTAAAAAATATACTTAATTTTAATTCTTTGTTTATAAAACAATATATCTTAATAGATTTTTAATAATAATTTCGTTTAGTCATTCAATGTAGAATCTTATAAAAAAATTATTCAAAATATGATCTTATGGTGTATGCTAATAAAACAACTCATAGCAAACAAAAAATAATTTTCATATAGAATAATGTAGCATAGTAGGGCCTATACAGTATTTTTTTAATTTGAAATATTAAAAACGCTGTACAAAATTATTTTACTCCATTTTATATATTTTATTCAAAAATAATAATAATTTTACTTTTATTAACTTTGTATAGAAATTTTATAAGTAGAAAGAAATAAAATATATATATAATAAATATTTCGCATTGAGAGAAGCATATATTGTACAATATTTATCATTCAATTTTCTCCATCTAATCAAAAAAGAGGAAATACGAATATTAATTAATGTGTCAATATTAATATTGAATTTATTATTTTCAAAACATAAACTTAAGCTAATGTCACATTTTATTATTGTCTTAAATTTACAATAGACACAATACCGTTAAAAACAATGAAACATTTCAAAATTCTAAGAAAGCAAGGATCTTCCCCTAAGAACGGATATTGCCGTTAGGAAATCAGATTATTCATAATTTCTAAGAAAATACCATTATTTTTTTATAATCACTCGAAGTGCTAAATTATTCCATTAATTTTAATCTGTTGTATTCAAAATTGCAGGTAAAACCGGAAGAGATGGCACACCTTTTTTTGTTTACTCATAAAATAATAATCAACACCAAAACCTTTAATTATTCAGAATAGCTTACATGAAACCGTATGCAAAAAGTAATGTCAAAAATTAGTTAAGCAAAATGAAAAAAATAACAAAATAAATAATTTTTCAACTTTTTAAAACCATAATGTGTTCCTTACTGATTAAATGCATGATCTTAATTTAGGGTTACAACATTGCTAAAAAGACAATTCATTATTCATACATAACAACTACTTTAAAATAATTTCTTGTTCTGAAATTATATTTTTATTATAGAAAAGCAGTTATAAATTCTGTAAGCATGCTGAAATATAATGTGGATTATTTAATTATTTTAGATAAAGCACATCAGCGTCCACGCTGTTCACACAAATGAATGGCAGTTAATGTATGTCGTAATCATTATCTCAATGCCATCTTGGCTCCTGAATGTCAATATACTTAGTTGCGCCGTCTCTCCCGACTTTACCCTAAATAGTCTCTTACTTTTGTAGCATGAATGAAATTCTATTTCACTTACCAAAATCAGTTATGGTTTTTTATTTAAAGCAGAATTTTATCGAATCGTGATCAGTGCCGGATTAAGTTAGTACGGGGCCCGATTGGATATTTCTCATGGGGCCCCTCAAAAATTGGCTTATATGTATAAATAAAATAAATAACGCTTATAAATAAATACACAATTTTTAATTAAACCTTTGACTGCTATGGACCATAAATGCGTCCAGCTAAAGCTATGGTTGTGGACTATGGACCATATATGATTATGTCGTAATCATTATCTCAATGCCATCTTGGCTCCTGAATGTCAATATACTTAGTTGCACCGTCTCTCCCGACTTTATCCTAAATAGTCTCTTACTTTTGTAGCATGAATGATATTCTATTTCACTTACCAAAATCAGTTATGGTTTTTTATTTAAAGCAGAATTTTATCGAATCGTGATCAGTGCCGGATTAAGTTAGTACGGGGCCCGATTGGATATTTCTCATGGGGCCCCTCAAAAATTGGCTTATATGTATAAATAAAATAAATAACGCTTATAAATAAATACACAATTTTTAATTAAACCTTTGACTGCTATGGACCATAAATGCATCCAGCTAAAGCTATGGTTGTGGACTATGGACTTAGCAATTGTTTCTATTCAAAAATACAAGAATCAACGTTATCGATGGGTTCGAGAGAGTCACATACCTTTAATTTACTTATCAATCACAATAAATAAAAAAATTTAGTTGTATTTGAAGCATTTTCATTTGACAGAATGCTACTTCTTTCAACAAATGAAAAACGTGATTGCAGTAACATTGCAAAATAATATAATTATGATATTATTATAATTATGTCATAATCGAGAGATTTTCGTCTTTTCATTTTGGATAAATTAAATCAACATATGAAAATACACAAAAGAGATTAAATTAATGCTTACAGTATTTATGAAAAATAAAAGGAATTTTAAAAACATCAATAATTTTGTCAAACTTGGTGCAAAATATAATTGATTATTGTCTCTCAAAAATTAAAAAAAAAAAAAAAAGTCAAAAAAAAAAAAAAAAAAAAAAAAAAAAAAAAAAAAAAAAAAAAACTATTTATCTGATGAATTATATTATATTTTGAACAGATTTTTGGAATATTTTTAAGTGACTTGAATATTTTTAAATTCTCTGCATATTTATCCAGGAAAAATCAAGATCTATGAAGTTTCTTGAATGATTTACCTTAAAATGTTCATAAATTAATTATTGCGATTGGCAATATCTCCATCAATTATCAGTAATAATATTAGAACCTTCGATAACATTCCTGGTAAGAACAAAATTAATGATTCACTTGTTGGATATCATATCATTTTAAAAAATACTCACTTGATATTCCATTTATAACCTATTTTACATTCCTGGTAAGAACAAAATTAATGATTCACTTGTTGGATATCATATCATTTTAAAAAAATACTCACTTGATATTCCATTTATAACCTATTTCCTATTGCTAAGACTCTTCAGGCCTTATTTTTACGTGTAAAAAATGCGAGTTTCATCTATTTCAGTTATAAATCCAACTAATTTCTTTCTATTATTTATTTAAACTGCAAAACTTTTTCGATATTTTTGGAACATTCACATACAGTATGCATAATTAATTCTAATTAAGAAACGATTCACCCGCCGTTAATTTATTTGAGAATTCAGAAATTATTTTCAGAATATTAGATAATTACATTACATTAAATTCTGCAAAAGTAACATTAATTTAAATAGAAAAATTTTTCCCACGTGTTCCAAGAGATAAAATCGATTCAATTAATTTCTGTACTGACGTCGCGTTTTACGCCTATGAGACCCAACCGTAAGACGCCGATTAATGCAATTTCGATATAACACGATTTTTTCGAATTCTATACTTTATTGATTCACTTTGACGCGGTTTTTAAAACCGTTAAGGATGGCCGAGTGGTAACGCTGTCGGCGTACCACGCAGGAGGACCCGGGTCTGGTCCCGGATTTTTTCGGGGTACCGGGCATAGCCCGGTGATCCCCGTCCTTCATCATCCGGTCCCCTCCACGGGTGTAGATGCAACCCGTGATTAGAATTGGCCCCGCCCTCTTAGTAATCTCCCTGATTGGAAAGGGGCCGTAAAATATGCAAAAAAAAAACGTTAAGGCTGGGTCTCGCACGCGTAAAACGCGACGTCAGTACGCTGACGTAAATGCGTCGCGTACGAAACTTTCGAGCGTATCGTTGTTCAGATCGAAAGTGTACAACGTAAATAAACGACGTCGTTTAACTATTGGCTAAATACTGTGACATCATTTGAAGTTAGTGGTAACTTCTCACTCGCCATATTGAATTACGAAATAAAACAATCTCTCTTCTGATTGGACGAATTGCCAACATACTCTTGGCGCATCGTATAACGTTCAAGAAAAGTCATCTCCGGCGTAACGACGGAGCGTCTAGCAATATACCAGAAGTGACATCGTCAGCGTCGATACGCCGATATATTTATATCGAGTTTTACGCCTATGAAACCCAGCTTAAGATGGGTTCACACTACGAGCGACTGCAACGATTCACGTTTCCATGGCGGCAACAGTCGCCGGTGTAATGTGATTGGTTGGCTCGAATCGGTCGGTCGTAATGTGAACCCATCTTTATGCTCAGGATATACTCACATATATCCGAAATCGCATGAAGACGAAGTTAGGTTAGTTTGGTTAAGCCGCCATATCGCACACGAGGAATTTTCTGTCTGGCGGCGGCCATTACAGAGCCCATCACAGGATGGGGTTCAACGGGTCGGGCCCGGATCCCTCCTGAAAAACTGGAGGTGTGGGATCTGGATCCTCTAGAGTGGTAAGCTACAGCTTTATCATGCGTCCATCCAGTCCACATGAAGACGAGGAAGTTAGCGTTACTGAAGATGAACAAAAAACTTGCTACGGATTTTCTCAAAACAAGTTTAGCCACTATTACGGAAATTATAGATCAGTTTATACAAAATGATTTAAATTTTGATAGAAGTTCAAAAGCAAGACGAAGTGTCATGGATGCGATATCTTGCTATCGACAATTGCTTACTGAACGAAAGCGAAAAATGCAAACAACGTTAGATGACTTCTTAACGATAAACAAAAAGTGTCAAATGAGGATGAACCTTCCTCATCACCAACATAAATTATTTACTCTTAATATTTTTGATTTTCATGAATGATTTATGAATACAAATCGATATTGACAAAAAAAAAAATGTTTATAAATGTAATACAATAGTAATAATACATGTTACAAAATAAAATAAAAAATTGTACCTATATTTTTTATTCACTATCTTGTTTCATCTATCTATGTGTTAAGATGACCTCGTTTAATGCTGTTTCATTTAGCGCTTGGTTTATTTGGAACGTATCCACGAGTTAAATGATGTCTTACTGTAGTTAAAATTTTTTTTTATAAAGATAGTTTTTAAGTACAGTAGTAAAATTTATAGATGATTTTAAAAATACAAATAAGCATATTTTAGAAATAGTTTTTTGACTGAACCGGAATTGACGTCACAGAACTTTTACGCGATAAATTACTATATATCTGTTTAAACTGAGTATCACATCAAAAAACTCGACTAGACATTTTTACTCGGAATTTTATTCTCTACAAGTTGTAAATTTTGGAATAACCTTTTTTTGAATCATCCTGTATATATAGCATATGAAAATCTTAATTATCATCACAAATGAATATTCTCTAAAAAGTTTCCTAAAAAGAAGTAGAAACTAAATTAAATTACTTTATCATAATAAAATTCGAAAGAATACAGATTTGGAAAATAAATTTTTATAACTATTTTATAGCAAGTATTTTATATTTATTTAATTTTTTATATCCATGTGAGTGTGTGCAATTAACTCATTTTGAGGCCCCCTATTGTCTGGAACTCCTATGCACTTACCTAATGTGCCTAGTGGATAATTTGGACGACCCGTGGTAGACGATTCGATGCAGAGCCAGCTCAACATACGTTTGAGCAGAACGACCGCTCAGGACGCCGATACAAAGGCCGCTGGCGCATTATGTTTGTTTTTGTGGATCTACAAAAATTAGATGTTTGTAGGCTGAATAGTAAATCTAAACGATTATTCTTCGTTTATTAGCTTATCCATGATTTCATTTTTCCTCAACTCGGATGCAATTGGTCCAATCGGCTTAGATCCTGCACTGATCGTGATATGATATATAAATGTTCCTTCTTTTCTTAATTTTTCTTGAACTTGACAATGATTATGATATTTCTGATATTTTCACAAGATCAGATATCGAAATTAAAAGTTTCGAAGACATCATTCTTATCTTAAAAATTGTTCCATAGCTAATAACTCTTCACAAAAGTTGTGTAGAATACGATCTTATACTATATTCAAAATTGAATTTTGGATTTTTAAAGCTCTCAAAAATGGAATTTGATTAACTTAAAATAGCAAAACGATATTGGAAATTTGAAATTATATATTCATTGAAATTTCATTATTTTTCGGAATTTTTTGAAGATTCAATATATTCCCACACGATATAATTATCTACCTTTAATTTACATAACATACAAGTGTGTATGTTATCTACCATATTAAGATTATTTAAAACAAAATATTTAAAAAAAATAAATAAAATAAAGCATGATTTTAATATATTAACATTTAGTAAAGAAAGAATAGTCTTTAGAAAATTAATTATGACTCTGTCATTGAAATAATAAACAAATTAAAAACTGAATGGTCAAAATTGGCAAGAGATAAAAAATGAAGATATGGCCATCAGTTCTATAAACAGAAACAAAGATTCTTCATTGCTAGTTATTCTTGCGTAAGTAATATATTTTATCTGTTTATATAATCAATGTGATGTGATTTGTTTTGTCAACTGCTTCGCAATGTCGATTTTCTCACTATCTTTCAATTGTTTTTTTTATTATTATTATTCTCATAATAATGACAGGGACGGCTCAACATACGATCGAGAAGAACCCGCTCAGGGTGCCAAAGGGCACTGGCGCATTTTGTGTTTTATTATTATTATTGTAGTAAGACACAATTATTTTTACACATAATTTAAACGGTGAGCGGATTGGGCGGCCACCCAGTTCGCTCACCATTGTGTCCCCTCAAGTTCCGCTCACTGTCAAAACTGAAGACTCCTTAAAGGCCTGTTTCCACTGAATGAGCTATGTGCATGCGTATAGCGCACTTGTGGAAACATGAATCTGCGCAGACAAATAGTGCGCCGTCCGCTTTACGCTGACATCTAGCAGTAGTAGATATTTCTGCTTTCTGCTAGCGCACAACCAAGATGGCGGCTCACATCTGGACCTGTCAAACAAAATACGCGAATACATATCGATATATAGATCGTTTGGAATATTTACTAGACGAAAAAAGACACTTTTATAACTGAATGAAGCAAATAATACTAATTTTTCTATCATTTCTGTGGATATCTGGTAATGAAATTATTTTCCACCTGTAGCAGAAGTAATCGGCTTACACATAATTTAAACGGTGAGCGGATTGGGCGGCGATCCGGCGCCCCCAGCCGGAGGGTAAGGATTCATGCAACAATGTAATAAAAGGAAACAAGGAGAATGCAACATTGTATATAAAAATATAAGTTAGTTTTGTAAAATATTGTTTCAAAAAATAAAAGGTTTATAAAGTGCGATATTTTTATGAATTTATTTATTTTTGAAAACTGACGACTTGAGGGAGCCCAACAAAAATTTTCGCTGGGGGCGCTAAAAGCTCTACAGCCGATACTGCCTGTTAATTTTTCGTCTTTTATCAAATTTAAAATTAAAGTGAAAAAGCTAAGTTTTTATTATTTGTTTATGGGCATATTAATTAAAATTGAAAGATTTACAAATTTTTATAAAACATAAACGTTTCCACAAGAGATTTTCTATTCTTGTTACATTTAATACAAATATTAGAACATAATAAGAAAGCCTTGATTGGATTCTTATATCGAAAAGTGAAATAAAATAAAAACCAATTGAAAAATTTGATTAGATATCTAAAGAAAAATATGATTTATTCCAGCAGTATGCAATGTAGTAAAAAAAGAAGTGAATTTTCTGTTTTTGATTTCAAGTCAACATTTCATTAGAAAATTAAAAAAAAAAAAAGTTAATTACTTTGCAAGTTTATAATAAGAATAAATGCTTAAAAGTACAAACAAATTTTATTGATTTTCATTAGTTTAAAGTTTAAAATGCTGCTTTGTTTAGAGAACTTTATTTATTTAATAAATCTATCAATAAATAAATCTAATTTAATAAGTTATCATCAATTATTATCGTTTCTTATGATTAAATGGCAAAACAAACATAAAATTGAATAAACAGATACTATTTTATAAAGAAATTTTGATCACAAATTAGTCACATTTCTTCATTTCAAATAATTTATATTATAACTTTTTTGTTTCTCTTACTTAATTCTGACTGTAATCAAAATATATCAGAAAATAAATAAAATCTAACTATAAAACACATATTTATGTGATAAAAAATGATAATTTGTTAACTTTCACAAGGTCAGAAATAAAAATTCGAAAAAGTTTCGCAGAATTAATTTATTATAGAAATGCCCTCGACCAAGCAGATGATCTTCAGATAATATAAATGTTCGGAAATCTCATTCGAACTTTGAAATAAAATGATGAAATCTACTAAAACAAAACTTAATACTGTAAAATATTTATTTTTCAAATGTCCCTTACCAATCTTATTTATTGATGTAGTATAGTTTGTAATAGAATTTATTAATCAGAGTTTTCTGGAACAAAAGTCAAAGGTTAAATCGAGATTATGTGATGTAATATGTATTGCTTCTACTTAAAAAATAAATTTTCAAAAAGAAAATATTCTAAATGTAATCTTTTATGAAAAACACGATCATTCTAATACTGAAAACAATTTTATTATGAAATTTTATTAAAGTTTAATAGCATTTGTATTTATTTTAAAATTTAACATTATAGAACTTCAAAACTATGACATAGATATTAAACAACATTAAAATTTTAAAAATTTTATTTATTAAAGTTTAATAGCATTTGTATTTATTTTAAAATTTAACATTATAGAACTTCAAAACCATGACATAGATATTAAACATTAAAATTTTAGAAATTTTATCGCTTGTTTTTTACAATATTTTAAATTACTTTGTTTACTTAGGAAAACTTTATAACTAGTCTGAATGGTTTTCTATTTTTTAATTGTTTATTTTTATCATCAGCACAGTTTTTATAAGAAACTGTTTTCGTGAAGGAAGGTACTCAAGAAAAGGCTTTAAAATAAATTTATTTTTACTTTCGTTCAATGCAATATACAAAAATATTCGTTTTAACAGTAAATATTTAACGTAAAAATTCTTGTTTTAACATTCAGATTTGAGATATTTTCGGATTTCAAAAGTATTTTAAATTGTAAATGAAAAGGCAAACTTGCTAAATTCTTTAGTCTCCCAAATATATTTGCCGTGTGGTAAAGCTTTTGCTTACCACCCTGGAGGATCCTGGTCCCACACTTCTAGTTTTTCAAGAGGGGTCCGGGTGCCCGGCTCGTGAACCCCATCCTTCAACCATCCGGTTGACCCCATCATGGGTGTTAGCCTTCTATAAATGGCCGCTGCCAGATACAGAATATTCCATGAGGATATGACGACTTAATCTAACTAACCTAACCTAATCTTCCAAATACATAATGAAAATTAAATAAGATACATAAAAAACTTTAAATTTTTATATATTCAATAATATCACTGAATATTTTATAGTACTTTTATCTATATTAAAGAAAAATAATCTAAAATATAAATAGATTATCGAAGGCCATTTTCTAAGATAACTAATTTTCTTATTTTATCGGATTTTCTATTTTAAATTTATGTAATTATCAATAATTAAATATAGAATTCACAATACGATTTATAAAGTAATTTTTTATTTAATTAATAAGAAGTTCTGTAAAAAAAATTCCCAACTTATAAGAGGAAAAACTGGTTCCAATAAATTTTATTTATAAAATAGCCAGTTCAATTTTATTTTGATAAATAAATTTCCCCGAAAGTTTTAAATGCAACACAATATTTTTAAATAAAAACTCAATTTAATAAAAATATGTTTTAAATACTAGATTTTATAGAAATAAATAAATTTTATCAGCGATAGAAATATTTATTTTCTTTTAAAGAAATATCAGACCTTTAGTTTCTTCAGATTTATCTAATATAGTATATTTATTTATAAAAATGACTGTTAATTTTTATAATCGGATTGTTTGATTTCAATTTATTAAATCAAATTATTAATAATATTAACTTATTTTTTAGTATAAAAATAATACAACCATTAGACTACAACAAATATTTAAAAATTAGTGACTAACATGATTATGCCAACATATTGCTCCTGCAGGCGAATTAAAAAAAATCATTTCTAGTTTCCATTCTGTCTATGCTAAGCTCAAGGTTAAGCTGCAGTAAGAGGGGAGTGGAAACAATTTAAGCAGTTTGTGCGCCGCTCATTTGCCGTTGATTATTTGCGCTAGCGCATTTTTTCATCCACGCGGAGTAAGTAGAAACAGGCCTTAAGTTGTTAGTTTTGACGCTCACCGTCAAAACTGACAACTTGAGGGGATCAACAAAAATTTTCGTTCGGGACGCTGAAAGCTCTAGAGCCGACACTGATTCGATGGTTACTAACCAGTAAGCGTTGTTGGCTGGATTGTGTGAAAGCACTTCGGCTTTCCATTCTGGAGAACCCGGTACGAGTCTCGGATCCCATCTTTTGAAAATGTTATTATGGGATCCGGCCCGTCGATTCCCTGCAGAGTTAGGCAGTCTGTGAAAGAGCTTATTTTGCCCCGTTACTTAGTGTTCTAATTGAATGGAAAGTGGCGTCACCTGTTGACAAAAAAAACAGTGGGCATAAATCAATACGTGATTTTCATTCTTACAATACTGTACCTCATCAAATTTATGCTTCACAAATTATTTGATGTGGCGGACTGATAATTTCTTTTCTCAATGATCCATGGACCGGCATATGATTTCTAACTTGCTTCAAGAAACAAAGTTTAAAATACTGTAAAGGAATTATTTCCTCCCTCTATACTTCTTGATTTTATTATAGGCATAGGTTTTGGTTGATACAACGCGTATGAACTGTAAAGCTAGAGTATATTAATGTTATGCTTCTGAAAATACGGTAACTCGCTGAGTATTGGTATTGGCCACTCTGAGTAGCACCGGTTTACAATATTTGTAGCTGATTTTAAGAACTGCTAATAGATTATTGATAAAAGAATTTTATTCGACAATAAAAAGCATGCCTAGTGATTCCTTCGTTCATCCACACTATATCTACTAGTAGTTTAGTTCAAAATATAAGTGGAGTTTTCTAATTCATCAGCTAAATCATCATAGATATACGTCAATGATGACCTGGCTAATCAGAATCGTTGTTTCTCTCGTCGATAACTGAGTAGCCGAGTCTCGGCAATCACGCTAATTATATTAAAATATTAATATTCGTTATAATCAAATACTTTTTTATAGGTGACGACTGGTCGATTAATAATCTACACTGAAAATGATGTGAACTTTAATTAATTAAAGATTATTTACGTTTCTTTGCACTGACATTTAGACAACGATCGTTGCATTTAGATTAACTTGCCAGCATTTGCCAAGTACCGATAGAGGGAGAACATATGAAAAATGGCTTACTGTAAACCGAAATCGCCGGATAACGAGAAAAGTAAAAAGTATGACAGGCAACTCAGGTGAGTCATGTGTTTATTTCAGTTTCTATAATATTGTAACTTTAATGGCTATTACAACAAAATATATACCGAGGGGAAAGAATGATAAAAATTTATGAGATTTAATATTAGAAAGCTGAATGGTCCAAAATCCGTTTGCCTTCGGTTTATTAAATGGATGGATTTACACTTCCAATGATCGTTGTGCTAACTGGATTTTATTGTCATAAAATTTCATTTAAGTAAGGCTTGGATTTTCTATAACTAAATAACAATTTTATTGAAACTTAAAAATAGGAAATTCTTGTCAAAATTTGGCATTTCATAGTGACCATATCTAATTAAAATAAAGAAGAAAAAGTTATGTAAATTTTTGGGCTAAATGGTACCTACTGGTAGAATGTGTGAACCGTTACATCATGCAGCATCACACTATACAACAGTCTTTTTTAATGAATATATACATATGTTCCCCAGACAACATGTAGAGAAACTACATCGTGGTCCAGGAAATATATGTATGTATAACATACAGTAGAACCTGTATAAGACGACCACCCGTTCCAATGAAAACTGATGGTTTATACAGATGATGGGCTTATACAGGTTAATTATAATACATCATTTTTAAATGAAACAAAATGATTACACTTTAATAAAATCGAAACGTATGTTTTTATTACAATTTATAACACAGTTTATCATTTATTCAAAAAAAAACATATTTAATTAGTATGGAAAAATCTATCAATAGTGCTTTGTTGAATTCCAGTTTTATTTTTTATAATTTCTACCGCAAAGCAGTGTTTGATGTTGTTTAATTGAGAACAATTTTTCATTATTTTCTATTGTTGATGCCAGTTTAATTCTTCAACATGTTTCTTGCAGGGTGTCATTCAGTTAAGGTTGCAATTTCTGTTCCTCCATTTAGTCAGAATTTCTTTTTGAGACAATATTTTGTGGATCTGTGTTTTCTCCATGTTAAATTTTTCTGCTAATTCTCATTCAGAAAGACCTTTCTTACTGTCTTAAATCATTTTTATTTGCTGTTTTAAATTCAAGGCATTAACTTTCCATTTAGCCCATGGTTTAGCCATGTTTCAACATCCAAAGTGCAGTGATAGCACCACACATGTATGAGATTACATTTGATTAATATGCTTGTATAGAACACAAACATCGGATCCAGAGCTGACTGTTTTCACTTACCCTGTTTCCCCTATATCACTTTGCCATAGGCTTACAAGTTATGATTTCACCATTTTTAATACAAAATTTAATCATCATATCATAGATACAAATCTAAGGAACGTGCATATTAAAAAGATATTGTATTAAAGTAGAAATGACACCATGATTTCGTTATTCCGGTGCTCTACGTCATTCTCATCATGTGAGTGATGGGGAAAAATTCGTACGGTGCAATTTTTTCAATTGTAGTAATTTGGCGTAAATAAAATTTAAGTTTAAAAGAAAACGGTACTGATGTAAGCAATAAAGATAGACAATTAGTAGTGATGTTAAAAATTTATTGTCATCATAAATGGTTTCACTTTGTTTGATCTATAACAATGATGGTTGCGGTTGCATTAGGGAGGTGGTCGTCTTATGGAGGATCAAATAGCATTATTCGATAGAAAAAATTTGGTTCCCATAAAATCATGGTTGTCAGGTCAGGTGGTCTTCTAATACAGGTGGTCGTGAAGTCAGTTTTCACTGTATACAGGGGGGAGTTTTTTATCAAGAGACAATGAAATATCTTAATTGGATCTCATTATTTCAGAAAAAGTTGTAGGATTTCGAAGGTGCAATCAATTGGTGACCTTGAATGTGTCCTTGACCTTGATCTTCAAAGTCGTGAAGGTCAAGTCGGTTTTTTAAATGGGAAGACATACTTTTGACCCTGCAGTGGAAAGAGCGGAAAATTTCACAATCGGATATACCTTTGACCTTAAGATCTTAGTCAAAGGTCAAGGTTATTTGCAGGTCAAAAGATTTTTCCAATGGGATACCATAATTTTTATTACTGGAATTGACAAGGAGGCCAATTTTACATTTTTTAACGACCTTATTACTTTAATTGTTGAAAGCATTCACTACTTTTAGCACTACCAGGAGCGACAACATGGACATAGTAGTTTTCCGCTCCCTTTGGGGTGCTTGATTTCAGTGATCTCCTTGTCTCTCACTATTGGAAAATTAAATGGGAACACACACTTTTAAATCCAGCAATGAAAAGAGCGAGAAAAATTACAATCGGCCATGACCTTGAATATCCCAAATTTGACTTCTGCTAGGGAGAGGTGAGAGGACTCACTGAAATCAAGCACCCCAAAGGGAGCAGAAAACTACTACGTCCACATTGTTGCTCCTGGGTAGTGCTAAAAGTAGTGAATGCTTTCAAAGATCAAAGTAATAAGGTCATTAAAAAATGTAAAATTGGCCGCCTTGTCAATTCCAGTAATAAAAATTATGATTTCCCGTTGGAAAAATCTTTTGACCTGCAAATAACCTTGACCTTTGACTTAGACCTTAAGGTCAAAGGTATATCCGATTGTGAAATTTTCTGCTCTTTCCATTGCTGGGGTCAAAAGTATGTCTTCCCATTTAAAAAACCGACTTGACCTTCACAACTTTGAAGATCAAGGTCAAGGTCACCAACTGATTGCCCCTTCGAAACCCTACAACTTTTTTCGAAATATGAGATCCAATTAAGATATTTCGTTGTCTCAAGATAAAAAAACTCACTAATGAGATCCAATTAAGATATTTCGTTGTCTCAAGATAAAAAAAACTCGCTCTGTATATTAAAAGCTGCAACATGATACGCCTTTCATCAGCAGGTATTCTACCATTATTTTGCACTACTGAGTTCATTGGTGAAGATCCCATCTGGGGCAGAAGTCCCATTCCCAAGTTATAGGGCTCCAAAGTTGGAGCTGGGGATCACATTTTTTTATGATTTTCTGAAAAACTTTTATAGATAATCGATAATCGCTCCCTTGATTAGTGCGGGTTTGAATAATGCAGTTTTGATTAGTGTGCAAAAAAAAATTTTTTTTTTTTTTTTTTTTTTTTTTTTTTTTTTTTTTTTTTTTTTTTTTTTTTTTTTTTTTTTTTTTTTTTTTTTTTTTTTTTTTTTTTTTTTTTTTTTTTTTTTTTTTTTTTTTTTTTTTTTTTTTTTTTTTTTTTTTTTTTTTTTTTTTTCAAACCCTCTGATGTGTTGGCAGCTGAATCTCAGGGATTGTAGTCTGTATGATTAAAGCATTGCAATAAATTTATTTATTTATTTCTGTTAATATTACAACTTTTGTCATTTAATTTTTATATTTTAAATTCGTTCATAATTTTATTCATTAATAAATTTAGCATAAATGGCAACTATCTAATTATAGCAATTACAATATTATATAGCCAACCTTGCTTTCAGTTCCTCTCCAGTACTCAATGTCTAGGATGTGCAATTATTTTTTACAAAATTTATGCAATTTTGTAAAAAATATGAAGATTTATGTTTTTGGAAGTATTGGAGGATTTGATGAAAGCTTGATTAAATTTATGTAAAATTTGACTTGCATTTAGTATTATGTATTATAAGCTTTATATACATTAAGGAATTGTTGTATATCAATATATTATAAACCTGGAATACTATAATTGTTAATTAGAAAATTATTGCTAATTGCTTATAGATTATGGGGTGATCATGGACAGACTGCATTAGAAGGAGCTCATATCTGTTTAATCAATGCCACAGCCACAGGAACAGAAATATTAAAAAACATAATACTACCAGGTAAAATAAAAATTATATTTCTTCTTAATTTGTATAATAAGATGAGAATATATGATATACAAACTATATTATTTAGAGAAGAAAAGTTGTTACAATTTTTAAATCAACTATTAAAAAAAGTATTCTTTATTTCTTGATGATTTAATCATCCTGTTCAAACATACCAATGCAACTTTGTAGACCAGTTTCCACAAATTCACTGAGAGAGAACAATATTTGATTGCACAAAAATGTGTTACTGAAATATATGAAGATAATGCAAACAACTCAAAAACAAATATCTTTTTTGGTTGTTCCTGTTGTGATAATTCATAACAATCAAAAAGATGATGATGAATATAATAAGGTAAAAAAAAAAAATAACTGGCCTTCAAAAATTAAATCCTGATGAATAAAACAAGTTTTTCATGATATCATATGATTGTATGAGAAGTTTCTATTTAATGATCTATTATTAATTCATACTGAAATTTAAAGTATGAATTATTTTCAAGAACAAACTTCACTTTCATATATAAATTACTGTGTGAAAAGATTTTGCAAATGTTACATATGAAGTTATTGGTGAAATTTATATTCAAAGTTCTGAAATAAAAAACTGATAAGTCCAATTAATAATATATAATATGAAATACTTGTATATACAGTGAGTTTCATACTTTTGAGTTCAGCAAAAGAGTAAATATCAAGTTATGAATTATCATATAAATTGAATTATATTTATAACTGAAGAAATACTTGCAATTATAATTTAAACATAAATATATTGAGATTTTAAATTCAATTTGTAATATTGTATTCTATTTTATTTTCTTTTAGAATATTATTTTCTGTTTCTGAATATATTTATCAGATAACTGACAATGATTTAATGCTAAAAATGTTTTTACTATCTAAGGATTATTAAATGTGTTTTCTTCTACTTTGAGAGCATGTATAGATTTTTTTCTAAATATACTTGAATCAAATCTTACCTTTAGAAATGTCTTTATTATTTGCTATATTATTTTAATTATACTGATTTAAAAAATTATACAATGGATTCTTTTACAAACTCACATGGACCCCCAAAAAAGTTCATAAAATCGAAAATTTATAAATGGGAATGGCATTAACATAAGGGACTTTTTGGGACCAATTAAATAGTTCATAAAAACATGCAGTTCCTAAATTGGAGGTTCGTAAAAATGTGAGTCCACTGTATATAGGTATTTTATTACTCTATTCTGTATTTATATAATATACCTATAATTATATTGCTCTTATTTTAGGTATAGGTGCTTTTACAATAATTGATGGTAACAAGATTTCTGGAGAAGATGTAGGAAATAAGTAAGTGAATTAATTTCAAACTAATTGTTTTTTTTGAAGAAAAACTATTTCAGAAGAATTAAGTAGTGTATTCTAATAAGAATGTTTCAGATATTAAAATATCCAGATTCAATTAAAGAATATAATAAAAGAAATAATCTATAAAAATTTGTAAATGGTTATACTGTATTTATTGGCTTATGAGATGATGCAGTATAAAGACACACTAATTCTGAAATGGTAAATTTAAGAAAATTTTGAAAACAATTTATTATTAATACAATGGAAATTTAAAATTCAATAAAAATAAAATCAAAAGTTAATAAAGAAAAGTATAGGATTATTACTCTTATTTTTTTAGTATTATTCAATTCCAGATTCATTACTAGCATGATCATCATTATCTTCAGTATAATCATAATAATCAATTATGATTTAAAATATATAACTATAATTCACTTATTATTTCAACAAAAGCAGTTTGGTAATTATTGAAAAGTATACTGACTATCCATATAGCATCCATTTTAACAATATAAACTATCTGTTAACTATACTTTGTCACTTGCCTATTATTTGATTTTTACATATGTTGTGTATTATCATTTTCAGCTTATAAGACGCAGGAAAATTTTTAAAACTAAGGAAAAATGTGCATCTTATAAGCCAATAAATATGATTATTAATTTTAAATAATTAATGTCAAATAAATTTAAGTAATAAGCAATAACATGACAAAATATATTGTAATAATTTCATTATACAAATTGAACATAAATTCAGTAAATTAAAGTTAGTATAGAAATATACAAAATAGAATTTAACAAATATGTGAAATAAGCTTTTACTATTATCTTTCAATAAGAAGGAGTATAGTCATTCAAAATTTTCCAGCTGTTCATAACATATCTTAACCTGTTGCAGGCTGAAAGAGTTAAAAAATTTTTGTATGAACAATCAGGCTGAGTAATTAAGCCTAATTAATGTGCAAAAAATTAAAATTATATCTCATTTCATCAAAATCTTTTGAAATTTTAATTTATGTTTTTTATTCTCTTTATAGTGTACTCTTCTTTTTTTATTATTTAAATAAATTCATCTTTTTTTTTATTATTTAAATGAAAAGAAGTTTACTTAATAAATAAAGTGATTTGTTTTTATTGAGAAAAACCATGCAAATGGAAAGGATGATTTTTTTAAGTTTTATATATAAAGATTGCTTAATTGTAAATTTAATATTTAATCTTATTTTTATTTATTTTTCAAAAAAGCTTTTAATTAAAATTTATAATATTAGAATCATTAGATAGTAATTGTAATGTAAATAATTGAAAATGTTAATTTTGTTGCCAAAATAATAACTAGGAAGAGGGGGGAAAAAAACATTAATAATCTTTATTTAATTAAAGAGAAAGCTACTGTAAATGATTTATAACGTAATAATGCTTGGACATGTGTGCAACTGTTTCTTTTTTTTTGTAATTTTTTCTTCTGTTTTTTTTTTTTCATTCACTTAAAGCTTAAGAACAGTTATTATTGTAAAACTTGCTAAATCACTATTTATGGGTAACTTTTATTTATACAGAAGGCCGACAGTAATTTGTCTTGACAAATAAGGCAAGTTTTTAACGTGTAAGAAACAATAGAAAAATAATGTTCACCGTTATTAGAAAGAGCATTACTCAAAGCAAAATGAAAAGATTTTTTTTTTTTTTTTGCAGATTCCAAATATATAATTTTGTTTTTCAAATATTTGTCTTGTACGTTAAAAATTCCCTCGGGTGAAATTTGAAGATTGATGAGTGATTTTTTTATTCATAGTAAAAACTGCAATTGTCATTAGTCTAGAAAAAATTTTTAACCATTAGTTAAACTTTTTTTCTTCTTTAAACTTCTGACAAAAACCGTTTTCGTAAAGTTTTAGAACCATAAGAAATCATGTAAAAAGACAATGTTCGTTTTGATTTATTCATGCTAATAATAATAATATCTAGACGTCAGCAATCAAGTTTACCATATTTTTCCTATTCAAATAGCTTTATATATTTATATTTTCTGTGCTCTTTGTTGTTTTGCTGATGTTTTCTATATAGTTCTCGAAGGAATAGACAGACAAACTGCAACATTCGTAAAACTTTATATTGTTATTATTCTTGAAAATCGTAGGATAAAATATGTAGTAGGCTGTTTATCGTAGGGGAAAAAGGACTTTTGCTGCTTTGTTATAAAATATTTGATGTAGAGTAGATAGACCCCGCTGTTTATTTTAAAAATCGACTAACTCTACAATAAATTTAAATATAAATAAATATTGAAGTATTCACTTTTCTAATGGGATCTCCGAGGTTACAAAAAAGATATGAGGAAGTAAAAAATATTGTTTAACGGAGTAAACATGTTTATTTATGCATTATTTTTATTTCCGCTTACATTAGTTTGATTTATTTACATCATACTGTCGATGTAAAAAAATGTTGTAAAAGCTAGTTTTATAAAATATTAGGAAAACAATTTTGTTAATATTTGTTGATGTCCAAGGCACGAATATAAATATTGTTGTGCTTACTAAATTCGCAGTATGATCATGATAAGAAGAATAATAAAGTGATTACGGTTATGGCGACTTACCCGCAAGACGCATTACGCTTATATTCTAATTCTTCTTTCAAAATCATAGGATTATAGTATAGTTATAAGAGAAAGAAACTAGTCATAGGACTGATAAAATATTAAATAAGATTGAATAGGATCTCCAAGTAGGCCTATAACTAGATGTATTCTCTATCTGGAAATCTTTTGATCTTATATAAATATGACCTGCAGTAGCATTATAGAAAGTATACATTAAAATCTCCTCTAAGTTTCGGGAAGTTATTTTAATAATTCTTTTCGATACATAAATAAAAATACTATATTTATATTTATGTAAATATATAAAATTTAGACATGCACTTCTGAATATAGTTAATAAATTTTATATTAAATTTATGACCTCATTATGTAGGAAAGCATCGAAAAGTAGCAGTGTCCAAATTAAAAACAAAGAAAAATAAGTTTTAACTATATATTTGAAATCATTTTTATGATGGTAATTTCTATCAAATTACAATTTAATTTTATAATTGTTTTATCGATTTGTTTTAATGATGTAGCTAGTTATGAATAATAGATTGTAGATTAATGGAATTAGAGAAAGAAAATACTTTGTAAGTAAATAAATTATTTAAAAATTAATTG
>AYEL01091831.1:0-38796 GCA_000484575.1 Olivierus martensii | reverse complement strand
GGTTTTACTAACCGAAAATTAACGGTAATTTGTTAATTGACATCATAAAAGGAGCTTTGTTAGTAAGACTGGTCTGTGCTTAAAACTCGCACTAATCGAATCTTTTCTCGCACTAACCGAATAACAGTATCAATTTTTTAAGTCGCAGTAATCGAATTCGTGCTATTCAAAGTCACGCTAATCGAGGCCTATTTGTAGTGTTGTGAAATTAGGTAGACCCATTTTCATTTAATAGTATGGTCATGGGACTTGTTATTTTATAGTTTTTAGTTGGGATTATTTGATCCTATATGGAAATTATAAATAGTTGAGTTTCAAGGAAAATTCCTGCAGGAATTAGCCATGCATTAGATGCTAACCTATCAATGTATGGTTGATTAGTTTAATTAGGACATTTTCCATGCAAAAATTTTTGAATCCATATTTGAACATATTTTTCTTTAGGGATAATTTCTTTTAAGTTTTGTATTAGAGTCCAATGGTGTATGATGAATATCTGCTTTGATAATAGCTGAATGAAATATTGATGAATTTTCTTTGCTATAAAAATATTCTTTTAAATTATTTGTTATATTGCAGATGAAGTTCTAAATTCCAAGAAAGCACAATTAGCGGTTTAGGACAAAGGAATTACACTTTAATAAACTTAAAAACGTTTTTGGTACACAGGATACCATCGTCAGTTATTTCGAATAACAAGTCGAATGCATTTAAAAAAACGTTTTTTTAAATGCATTCCACTTGTTGTTTGAAATAACTGATGATGGTATCCTGTGTACCAAAAACGTTTTTAAGTTTATTAAAGTGTAATTCCTTTGTCCTAAACTGCTAATTGTGCTGTGCTTTCTTGGAACTTAGAACTTGATTTCAATAAAAGTAAGCAGGTTTCTTAAGTTTGATATTGCAGATAATTGGGATATCAATAAAGCCTCTTCTTGGCAGGATAAGTCTCTTTATGGTTGTTTTAGGATGGTGCTTTTTATGGTAGATTAAAGTTGTGCACGTTTTTCTCTGTTGATCTAATTCTGTTTCAGTTTATTGGATAATACCGAATGAATAAGTGAGTATTTGTGTAGCAAAAGTATTTATAATTTTGTTAAACTTTTTGCCATTTAGATATATTCTCAAGATGGTATTAAGGCATTGTGTGTATTTGTAAGATCCCTTTTAATTATCTTCTAATCCATATTTTTGACTGGATACCAAGATATTTTATAAATTTCTTTTTCTTCTATAGGATTAATAAAAATCTCCATCTTCAAGTTAAAGCCTGTTTTCTCTAGTTTTCCTTGTCTTATATATTGACTTCTAACTTTTCTTCAACAGAAATTCATACAGATGTTTTTTGAAAATGTGTCAGTTAATTCTAAGAGATTTATAATTTGCTTTTCTGTTTATTATTTAATATTATTATTATTACCTTGCTATTTAATAAATTATATTTGTTGAAAGTAGTATAACAATTATTTTTCTACAGTGTTCATTTTTCATTATTTTCTGCTCTGATTCATGGCTACATAGTATATCATTAATATATGCATAAAAAAAGTTTTGTACAAAACTCATATTATCCATATCTGTTTGATTCAAAACTCAAATTATCCAAAAATTTGGAGCAAACTCACATTCTACAATTTTATTTGGAATTTGTTACTCTCTCTTTCATTTTTCACAAGAAACAATTTAATAATTTATTATTATATAGAAGAAATAAATAAAAAATGAGCAAAATTCATGCAATTTATCTAAATCTGCAAATATAAGAAATTTCTTTCAATTTTATTACAAATCTTCAAAAGTGAGTATGTGAATTTTGTTTTATATACCCTTCAAATGTAAGGAATCTATCAATTCTAAGACATACTCACTTGTTTGAAGGTTTTATTTGGAAATTAAAGAATGTGTAACAAAGTACAACTGTAAAGTAATTCCTATTTTATACTGTTTTGTGTTTTTTAATGTAAAATCAGAGAAAAATTTTTAAATAAAAGGAAAGATGGTGTACATAATTGTGAATCACAGTCCAGGAAATCAATCTTAGTGTGACAAAAAAGTGATGATGGAGGAAGAGGTCAAAAAGTAGTTAAAATAGCATAATTGTAATTTATGATGATTCTAACTATGACTCTGAGTTATGTATAATTAAATTTAAAATTCATAAATATTTCCAGTAATTTTTCATTTATTTATTTATGTAAAAATGTGAGAGTAAACATTTTATGGTAAAGTGTATATTCCTTGTTGAATTAACATTTTTATTTTAAATATAGTCCAGAAGTCAAATTTTGTGGTTATGCAATGCCTCATCCTTCAGAAAATAAAATAAATCTCAGGATACAAACATATGGTAAGTTTTAAATATTTTAGAATGTGATTTAAAATTATTTTTTTCTTTTTTAAAGAATCTTGGAAGTTTACATTTACACTTTTAAATAAAATTCATGGATGTTTTAATAATAGTATTTATTCACAATATATCTCCCTGACAAACAGTTATACTAAAAATTTTCTTCATATTAGAGATACATAAATCAAATTTTTCAGAACTTAACTTTTTGAAAAATTTGCATGATCTGAATTTACAAATTATTTTGTAATTATTATGATAAAATTACAATAATAATATGTCATCACATATAGTTTTATCCTAGACAAGAGATATGTAATAACTATTATAATACAATGGATACATACATATATAAATTAGGATGGCCCAGATGTCAGCTTTACATCATTTATCCATTACAACTTATCTGATTAAATATCTTGTTGTTATGCTGTGTTATTTAATATTTTTAGTTTTTAACTTAAAAAATTGTTCATATGATATGCTGCTCCAATGGAAATAGGAATAAACCTAGTATCAGAGCCAGAAATGAAATAATAGCAATGATTTGTCAAAATCTGAATTCACTATAGTCTTGAAAAATTTAGGAATAATTGTTGTTATAAATACACTTTTCCCATATATGCCATAAAAAGTTCAAAATTGAATTATTTGTGTATATAAAGATACTATAACAGAACATACTGAATGTATTATGTTTTGGAGCTACTCTGTAATGAAAATATCCATGTATGTGAAGAATTGAGGTATATCTCAGTTCAGTTTTCACTTATCTGTGTGAATTAAGACTATCATTAAGACAAAACATCACTCTGATATGACAGATCAGCATTTGGCATCATACACTGACGGAAAAAAAAATCCCAACACCAAGAAAGACTTGTGTTAGATAAACAAAATTTGGTAGGCGTGTTTATACATCTGAAAGATGACATCGATTCAAATTTCGCGCTTTGCGCATAAGTGTGGCGCTAGTAGCTCCACTCGGAATTTGCAAATCAGGTTTGCTTTAAATGCATGCTGTAAAGTTTGTGAGCGTTATTTATCCTTGAAATTTGACGTATTGAGCTGATGTTAGCCAAGAATGCCTTTAAGAAGACGAAGAAGCCACGATCAACAGCTCACCGAGTTTGAACGAGGTCGTGTAATAGGGCTACGAGAAGGTGGATTTTCTTTCCGCAATATTGCAGAAAGACTTGGCCGGAATGTATCCACTGTGCATGATTGTTGGGAGCAGTGGTCAAATGAAGGTACTGCTTCAAGAAGACCGGGTTCCGGGCGGCCACGTGGAACTACTGAGAGGGAAGACCGCCGTATTCGGCGTATGGCTGTGGCACATCGTACTGCATCTGCGACAGAAATTCGAGCTGCAGTTGGTACCACAGTGACACAACGAACTGTTAGAAATCGGTTACTTGAAGGACAGCTCCGAGCTAGGCGCCCTGTAGCGTGCATTCCACTGACTCCAAGCCATTGCCGTTTGCGACTCCAGTGGTGTCAAACCAGAGCTCATTGGAGGACGGAGTGGAGATCTGTTGTGTTTTCTGATGAAAGCAGGTTCTGCCTTTGTGCCAGTGATAGCCGTGTGTTGGTCAGAAGGAGGCCAGGGGAACGCCTGCAACCAAACTGTCTACGGCCTAGACACACTGGACCTACACCTGGAGTCATGGTCTGGGGAGCAATTTCCTATGACAGCAGGAGCACTCTTGTGGTTATCCCAAACACACTGACTGCAAATTTGTACGTCAGTCTGGTAATTCAACCTGTAGTTCTGCCATTCATGAACAGCATTCAAGGGGGAATTTTCCAACAGGATAACGCTCGCCCTCATACCGCTGTTGTAACGCAACGTGCTCTACAGAGTGTCGACATGTTACCTTGGCCTGCGAGATCACCAGATCTGTCTCCAATTGAGCACGTATGGGATATCATTGGACGACAACTCCAGCATCATCCACAGCCAGCACAGACCGTCCCAGTATTGACAGAACAAGTACAACAAGCATGGAACTCCATACCACAAAGTGACATTCGGCACCTGTATGACACAATGCATGCACGTTTGCAGGCTTGCATTCAAAATTCTGGAGGTTACACCGGCTATTAATGCAACAGCATTTCACATTTGAAATGCATTTTCTTGAGCTTAAATTAACCTGTGATCTTGAAAATTTAATCAATTAAACATGTTAACTACACAAATGCATTGTCCAAATTTCATTACTCTACAATAATTTTTTCTTGGTGTTGGGATTTTTTTTTCCGTCAGTGTATTTGTTAATTTCAATAAGTTTTCATAAATCAAGAAAAACTAACTACAAATATGCAATGCAAAATTTCAGGAGCATCATTGAAAAGAAAATATTAAGTAGTATTCACTTATAAATATATAATAATCATATGTTGACTTATTAGGTTCATAAATTCCTGTTCTTGTTTTCTATGCATTGTTTTATATTCCTCTTAGTTATATTATTTGTGCAAAATATGTTTAAGCTAGTATTTGTGTATTGCTGTTTAAAATCATCTGTACAAATAAAATTACTATTTATTCAGTTTAAATTTTTGCTATCTTCTTTCGAATACTAATGATGACAGTCTTGATAGATTGTCATTAATTTCAGTACCTGTCATCCTTAGTCTTATAATCCTTATAACATATAAGTACTTTCAGTGGTTATGATAAAGTCAATTTACAGTACTGCATAACTTTGCTAAAAATGCTATCTCCATATTTAAAATTGGAAAATTTTACTTTAATATACAGTTATTGTATTATTTGCAAAATAGCATAAATTGGAAAGCATCTGTATCTGAAGCATGCTAAAACTACTATGTATAATTGCCTATAAACTAACTCATCCTAAGAATGCCAAAATTCTGCCTCTTTGAAATAATAATAATCTAGACAGAAAAAACACTTTATTACAATTAAAGAAATGTTTTGAACAGAACCAGTTTGTCTACATCCTAAAGGTTGAAAATGTTTATTTAATTGTAATAGTGTTTTTCTGCCTAGATCTAGAATGTTTTGAGTTTTACTAATTGATCTTGGTTTACCTTAAAAAAATCATTAAAAATTTGTGATTCTTATATAAACTAACTTTTAAAGTTTAAGACATATAATAAATAATATGACATTCAGTAAATGTTAAATTTTTACTGACTTTTTATTTTTATTGAAATAAATAATTCAATAATTTATTAAAAGGTAGTGTAATTTTTGAACATTAATAATAAATAATTCTTTTATAATTTTAAAAGCTTTCTAAATCCAATTTGCTAACTATGCACAAAGGCAAAAATCAAATTAATTACATTTAAAAAAAAATTGAAACTTACGAGGAGATGACACAACTGACTACTCCACTGATTTGATTGGAAACTGAACTGATGTAATCTAGAACAAAAAATATCGAATACATGTCCAGAAACTGAACTGATGTAATCTAGAACAAAAATATCGAATACGTGTCCGGGCGAACTGAACTGATGTAATCTAGAACAAAAAATATCGAATACGTGTCCGGATGTTTGTGCCAATGCACCTTACAAATAAAAATATTAGCGTTTAAAATTTAGGTTCGGCGAGCTTAAGAAAAGAGCGCTTCTAACTCTACGCTCATAGCATAGTGTGTTCATGCCGATCCCGTAATCTCAAGGTTGCGGCTTCAAGGCCTGTTTCTCTCTGACGGGCAGTCGAAACTATCACTACTTGTATTATTGAAGCAGCTGAGATTTCCATCCATAAAACATCAGCAAAATTTCATTAAATTTACATAATTAAAAGAAATTTTTATTTTACAGTATTTGATTTTTTATTAATATTTCATGTATTGAAATGTAGTTGTTACATTATATTCATAATAAGATGACATAAAAATCGGGTATACAGAATGTAGTGTTTAATATTTCGTATTAAACACTATTATTATATTCAGGTATACAGAATGTAGTGTTTAATATTTCGTATTTTTAACATAAAACATACATAACGCGATGAATTAATTGGATAAAATTACATAACTACATTTATTTATTTACCCATCATCCTAGGTTTACATTCCCCCATGGATGCCCCCAGCCTTCAAACATGCAAAGGCCAACTTTCGAAAGATCCGACGTCAGAGCCAAAGGGATTCTTGGAGGCGATACATTTTTACCATCATGTCCTCTACTAGTTCCAAGGTGGTTTGGGACAAGATTAGAAAGATCAACGGGACATCAACATCACAACCCATTTCCATGGTCGAACATAACGGTATAATTGTATTACGAAGCTTAACAGAAGGAACACGATAATAAATTTTTCTTGCCTCTAAATCACCATTTATATATTTAAATAGAAATTTCAAATCCTGATTTTTGAGACACTGTAAATTAGATATGACTTCATTGTGACTGCTATTATCTCTCCAAGACCATTCCTCAACCAATTTAATAGCAGTCATATACTGTTTTTCAATCTTTCTCAGTATGAATTCAGAAGCACTAGCATATATACTTAATCCATAATAAATTGTAGAAAGAAAGGTCACATAAAACCACATTTTTAAAATCCTAGAACTATCTATACAATATAAATAGCAATGTGTAAAACCAATTCTTCTTTTTAATTTATTAGATAAATTTTCAACGTGCTTCGCATATGACAATCGACAATCAAATAATATTCCCAAGTCCTCGTGATAGTCCATTGGCCATACAGTGACGCCAAGCTTTTGGAGAATTATTGGGCTACGTATACACTCATGTAAACTAAAAATCATATATCCTATTTTGTCTGTATTAAATTCGAAATTGATGTGTTTCATCCATTCAACAATCAAATTACAATCTTCAATCAGATCATCACTATTTGTATTAATGAGTTTAATATCGTCAGCATATCCCAGTATAGATGATGATATATTAAGGCAAAACATAGGATTAATATACAGTATAAACAGCATAGCACTAAGAGCTGAACCCTGCGTTATCCCAACTGTGCTCTTAATTGATCCTGATTGCATTCCATCATAATATAGATGATAACTTCTGTCTTGTAGATACTTGATAATCCAATTAACTAATAATAGATCTATATTAAATTCCTTTCTTAGCCTCTGATATAGTAACGAAATATCAACTGAATCAAACGCTGATTGCACATCCAGGAATAGTGTATAAGTCTCATATCCCTTTTCATAGTTATTATAAATAATATTAGTAAATTCGATCAAATTACTAACTGTTGAACTGCATAATGCTGATTTGGATGAATATCATTCTTTACTTGAAATTGTAAATGACGCAAAATTATTCGTTCAAAAATCCTTAATAAACAATTCGTATTTGAGATTGGTCTGTATGATTTAGGATTATTAGGATTCTTCCCTTTCTTCAAGCATGGAATTATTCTGATATCTGACCACTCCTTTGGAATAATACCTGTTTCCAATGTTAATTGTAGTAAATATACAAAATGTTTTATAACATAAGGAATAGTTTTTTGGTAAAACATAAATTTATCTCAATACATTAAATATTAATAAAAAATCAAGTAAAATAAAAATTTCTTTTAATTATGTAAATTTAATTATTTTTTATTTTTTAAAATAAAAAAAAAGTCAGAGAGAGACGGCCTCGAAGCCACAATCTTAAGATTACGGGATCGGCACTGTGAGGTCCCAGCAGACCTCACTGTTTATCTATAATGTTCGTTATAATATAAATATACAAGTTAATGTAAAACGATCAATTTCAAGATTCGAGCGATCATAATTTAAACCAAAATTTAATTAAAATTCAATAATTTTATAATTATTTCGCCACATTTGGCAATATTTTATGAGGGGAAATAGAGTCAGAAAGTTAGTCCTAACAAAGGATGTAAAAATAGATAAAAATCTCTCTTTTTCGTGTAAGTTCCTGCTTACCAATTAATCACCAATTATTCACCGAATATAAAAGGGAGTAGCATCGTTAGTAACGAGAGAGACGGAAAAGGAGACGGAAAAAAGGAGGAAAAAGAAGTTGAAGAAAGTTCCTGATTCTGGACGGACGACGGGCCTGACCCGCAGGGGTCAGTGCCGGGTCCCGTCGGATCCGCCCCGCCCGGGGGACCGACGAAGGAACCGAACACTAATTAATAATCTGGACATTGAGATAAGGTACTGTTGCTACATCCTGGACACGACTTCTCCCTCCATCCCGACTACGGAAGTCGTACCCTTAAATTACGATGGTTCTGTCATCTGCCTCTCACTGCAACTTCGTTCTACGTCCGACGACAGTAAGAAGAAGCAATTTACCAAAGATTCCACCAAAGACTATTTCCTCAGGTAACTTTAGGTATCATACCTACGCGTTCCGTTAGGTCCATTTTGGCTAGCCGTAGATCGTTCGATTCTCGTTATATCATTCTAACCTTCCATTCGATATTCTTGTAATTATCTTCATTTATTGTAAATCTAGTTTATGTTATTCTAATAGATAAAATAAACGTTTTATTTTTATTTATACACAAGAGTTGGTCTCTTATTCCGAACCTGGAGCTCCGTGCCTCTTACTCACGCGATAGTTACAAAATTTCGGTCTTTCTGACATTCTGACAAATTGGAATAACGCGACATTCCGACAAATTCGGCAATATTTAGTGCTGGAGATCACTTTAAACTCTACCCTGGTGTCAGGAACTGACCGCTGACGTTCGATTCAAATATCGACGACAGCGACACCTTGCGGATCCTCACAGCACGAACACACTATGCTACGAGTGTAGCGTCAGAAGTGCTTTTTTTCTCTTTCTTATTTCTTAAGCTTGCCGAACCTAAATTTTAAACGCTAATATTTTTATTTATAAGGTGCGTTGGCACAAAAGTCTGGATATGTATTCGATATTTTTTGTTCTAGATTACATCAGTTCAGTTTCATCAAAATCGGTGGGTAGTCAGCTGTGTCCTCTCCTTGTTAGAGAATAAATCAGAGAGCAAAACACAATTGTGTTGCATTTCAACAGCTTATAATCTGTATTATTACCAACTTTTTAACTTTCCAAAAATATGAATGTTTTATAAGATGATGACACTATAGTATAATTAATAAGTTAATTTGGCAGTTCAGTTCTAAAATAGGTCACTAGGAGTAAAATTTGGCTAGTTTAGGAATATTTAGATGAAAAATTGTCTAGTTAGATTTAATTATGATTTATTTTATGAGTATATAACTGGGAACCATCAATTTATAAAAGAAAAAATATAAAACAAAAATTAAGATTAAATTTTTCAACATTACCAAATCTCATCAGAAATATCATTAACAAAGAGATTGGTAGAAAATCAAAACTAAACAAGCAAAAAAATTTTGCCACATGATGGGACTGGTAGCATATCTGCAATCACTGGAAATGCAAATACAGTGGTACCTCAATATACATCTGCTTTGGAATAAGTCCAACTTGGTATATGTCCTGTTTGGTTGTGAAAAATTTTGCTTGGTATACGACCTTTGTTTGGAATACAACTCACTTGTGTACTAGAACCTGTATGAGTCTGTTGTGTGTTCTCTTAAAAAACACATTCCTTATATAAAACTTTCAGACAAGTACCACCTCAAGAAAATCCAAATAATTTGTAATAATGTTGTCTGGAATAACCAGACAATGTCATATTTCAGATACATCCTGAGGAGAAGGCCAGAAGCAAAGTTCTTTGGACATATTTTTAATCAAACCTGGTGACCTCAACAAGGTGCAAGTAGTGAAAAGAGATAGAAAATAGAAAGAGAAAAACATCAAAATTTCAGATTCCTGAAGTTTTATTGGAAGTGGACTCTCCTTCCAAACAATAGCATCTCCTCCTCCTCTTCTCAGCACCATCCTAGTAGGCACTCAACTCTTCTCAGCAAGGAAGTGAGGTTAAATTTTCATTTATTTTATTTACTGTAATTGCCTTTGTATTTATGTATTTTTAGTATTAAGCAGTGTTTAAATTATTTTATACAACCCCTCAATGTATAATGTGCCAATAACAATAGGATTTTTTCATGGGAATGGGCATTTTCCCTTTATTTCTTATGGGAAAAATTCAATTTGGTTCCAGATCCTTGATCTGGAACCAAATTGATTTTGATGAAACTGAACTGATGTAATCTAGAACAAAAAATATCGAATACATATCCAGACTTTTGTGCCAACGCACCTTATAAATAAAAATATTAGCGTTTAAAATTTAGGTTCGGCAATTTGGTTCCAGATCCTTGATCTGGAACAGATTAAGGACATATACCGAGGTACCGCTGTATTTGAAAAGTCAGCTGTAAAAAAAATGATTGATACTGGCTAAATAATCAGATTCAGAACTATTGGATATCATATAAGTTGTTTGCACAGAAATATATAGAATCATATATTTGTATTCAAGAAAATAGAACAATAATGGAATATTTATGCAGAAAAAGACTAGAAGTAAATGAAATTATATTTACTTCTGGTCAATCATTTTATCAATTCAGAGATCATCTTCAATGATTAGATTCAAAAGAAAAAAATAAACAAGAACTCATGACATAATCATTAAACCACTTCCAGACAGTAAGTGTGCTTCCACTGCCTATGTATTGATGATAACCAGGGTTGCAGAGTCGGATAACAAATGATCCAACTCCGACTCCATCATTTGTTATCCGACTCTGCAACCCTGGTTATCATCAATACATAGGCAGTGGAAGCACACTTACTATCTGGAAGTGGTTTAATGATTGTCATCAGTTCTTGTTTGTTTTTTTTTCTTTTGAATCTAATCATTGAAGATGATCTCTGAATTGATAAAATGATTGACCCAGAAGTAAATATAATTTCATTTACTTCTAGTCTTTTTTGGCTAGAAGTAAATGGACTAGAAGTAAATGAAATTATATTTCTAGTCTATTTACTTCTAGCCAAAAAAGACTAAAAGTAAACAGAGTTCGGTCGACTCTTGGCAGATAGGGAAACTTCCGGGACCTTATGTCGGTACAGGCAGGCCATGTCCACATCGACATTTTTCACCATCCAGTCCAAAACCTCTTATGGATGAAAACTTTACTAAAACTTTAAACAAAAACCCAAAAAAGTTATCGGGCCCTCTATCTAATAGAGCCCGCTTTTATATTATTTATTTATTTATTTATTTTTTTTTTGGAAATTTTTATTCCATATATGAGATTGCTAAAACCACAATTTTTTTGTGAATATATGACCATCCATTGAAATAACTCATATTTTTGGATAGCAGCTAGTCCTCTAAATAAAACCATGAATGAAGAAAATCAAATCATGTTTTAAAAAAATCTGTAAAAACTAATTAATATAGCAGAGATGGTCAAGCTTCATGTCACTAAGATCCATATAGGAGACTCTCAAATACTTGAGAGCTGCAATCAATTTCTTTTTGAGTCAATGAGAGCTGTATTAGTTTTTCTTAATACCACAATCTTAACAATGGTTTCAGAATTATTTATTATATATTTCATATGCATTTATTTCATTTAGATGCATACTACTATTTAGTATAAATAAACAAATTAAAAATATGTTATTTTTTAAAATTAAGTAGGTATTTGCTCCATATTGACTATTAACTTTCATACTGTGGAATCACATTGAAGGTATCAAAGAGCCTTAAGTGGCTCATGAGCCGCAATTTGGCCACCATTGTAATATACAAATTTTGATTAATGAATAATCAAATTAAGATATTTTGTATAAATGCTTCAAAATTTACTTAAATTTATTGAATTAGTGTCATTTTTATTAATAATTTATATTTGTTGATGTATTTTTCTTTATTTCAATAATTTTTAATTTAGTTTTTTATAAATTTGAAAATTTATATCAAAAAACCTAATGTAAACAAATCAAAAGCAAAAATCATATCCTATCATACATAAACAGCTATAATAATCTTTATTTTGCTCTAATTGGACCAAGAATGGTTGGCTCTTGAATCTAATATCATACTATCCAAAATATAGTAGGCTTGGCAGGAAAAATGCAGGAAAGGAATGGCAGTAATAAAACAATAAATTGCCATTCCCCTTTTAATGACATATCTTTGCTTACATTAGTATTTTCTCATTTTTCTGACAAAATACAGCAAAAATGATATAAATCAACAATTAAAAAGAAATATTACTTATTTTAAATAGAATTAAGCAAAATTTTAATATTATCTATAATATATTTTTTAAATTTTAAGATTTTATAGTTCATACTGTAAAAATTAATTTTTGCAAATATTTGAGTAATTAAATTTATATCAATATATAATTGGAACAACATAAACACAGTAATATAGAATATAGAGAAAGAAGGGGGAAAAAATGAATTTTCCAAAGAATACCTAAATTTTCATAATAAAATCATTTAAAATAAGACATTTCAATCAGAAAACATTTAAGAACTGTCATTGGAAACTCATTATAATTCTCTTTTGAGAATCTTAAACACAACTGCAATAAATCAATTTAGGACCTGTGAAATTGTGATTATAAAATTCTATTGTTTGTTCCTATCATGCAGTTTTGCTGTCAATGGCTGCTGGCAGTAATTGACTTTGAGCAGCTTATACCTTTAATAGCTCATAACAAGTTAATCACAGAGTCTTGTGCTGTTTTATTTTCCTTAATTGTTGTTTATTTTTTTATTTATATAACTTTAATAATTATATAAATCAAAATTATGGTACTACCATATGTTGAGTTAATTATTTAAATTAAAGTTAAGGTGGTGCCATCTAGTAATTTAATAAACTATAGTTTTGAACTAATAAAATATTTGTCTCTGCCTGGAGTTGAACTAGGAACTTTTATCCCAATGTTTCCTGATGTCTTAATCAATTAGATTGCCATTATGATATTGGGCAGACTTTTATTTCAGGAATTGTGATTAGAAACTTATCAGATTAAGCCAACACCAGCACTCCCAGGCAGTTTGCGTGTGTAGCCACAAGCATCTTTTGGCAAACCTGGCAGATACACCTTGTGAGCCAAGTCTTTGTCCAGGTTTTCAAAAGAAGCTCATGGTTACATAGATAACTAAGGTATAAGTTATCTAAGTATGCAACATACAATTACTTTACTATTAAGAGTTAACTGTCAGCAGTATGAAGTTATTAATAATTTATATAATAAGTATAATAATATCATGTAAATTGTTCATATACATTGTATTATGATAGTTAAAAATTGTAATCTCCTGTAAAAGCAAAAAAGATTGATGGATAATATGAAATTGCAGATTGGATTGAAACTCTAAAATATAAATACAGATAGTAGTCAACTTACAACCACTTATATTTATGATAGTAATGAAATGTGTTAATACTGTGAATGGTGATGCAATTCTATGAATTCAAATTCCTGACCCAATGATAGGCTATATGGAAAGCATGTTTTTTTATATTTGATTCTTGTAGCTTTGTTCTTTATGTTCATTAAGATAATATATAAAATCCTAATAAACATTATAAATGAGTGATCCATAAATTTTGAGCATTTTCGATTTCTGACTTACGTTGCCAGGTAAAGTCAAAGATTATCTATATTCTTGCAGTATAGCAATACAGTTGAGAACAAAAAATGAAGATCTTATTCAATTATAAACAACGAACAAATGGGATAAACCATTTTACAAATTAATCAAACCGAACGCCCACCTTCCCCTGGCGGATAAAGTTTTAAGTTATATTTTTAGAATAATTATAATATAATTCGAATTATATTTTTCGAATTAAAGCTATGGTGCCACCATATTGAGTTAATAATAAGTTAATTTTATAATTTCGTACTAAGGTGGCGCCATCTAGTATTTAATGATTAAACTATAATTTACAAATTTACGGCCTAGTCCGGTAAGGTTCTATAGCGATGAATACTTAAGCTTCCCGAAATGGAATTTCCGCCATATGTCACCGTGGTCTAATTGGTTAAGGCGTTGGGGCGTTAACCCAAAGATCCCGGTTTGATTCCGGTGCGGTGGCGAAAATTTTATTTCGGGAAAATAAATTTGTAAATTATAGTTTAATCATTAAATACTAGATGGCACCACCTTAGTACGAAATTATAAAATTAACTAATTATTAATTTATTAATGGTGCCACCATAGCATTAATTCAAAAATTATTATTTTTCTTAAATATAACTTAAAACTTTATCCGCCAGGGGAAGTTTGGCTTGTTGGTTTGATTAATTTGTAAAATGAAGATCAATTAATCAGAATATTTTATTGCAGAACTAAAGAAGTTTTGATTAGTTGAGCTTAGTTTTTATTCTCAACTGTGTGTTACATTGAGATACTCATATTTTATTTTCAACACAACCTGTAATATCTTGCTTTGTAAATAAGATATAGTTACAGCAAACTTAATTTTATTATTATATTATATATATTTATTCCTGTAAATTTTTCTTAAAGCTTTTTTCTTGAAAAAGAGAGTATTGGAAAAGTAAGTCATTTAAATTAATTTTTTTTATAAAGTTAATTACAATACTTTGATAATGAATAATGAATTCATATTAAAATCTAGTCTAGAGCACAAGTAGCTACTCAATATCTTCTCGAATTGAATTCAGATGTACGAGGAGATTGTTTTGAAGAGGTGAGAAATTTAATAAAATAATAATTTATTAAGGTAGCCAAGATTTTTCAGGGCATTTATCCATACATCATTTTCTTATAAATCATATGAAAATATTAAATTTGAATTATATAATTTATAGATCTTATTTTCTGAAAGAGAATAGTATATACTTGAATGTTTTCAAATTTGAATACATTAGCACTATTCTTATACACAATTCCAAAAATTATTTATATAAATACAACATTAATTAATAATTTAATAAAAAAATTTTAATTTTAAAATAAATTGTGATACACTCATGCCTCGATTTACATGGTAGATACGTTCCTGGAAAAATCTTGCAAACCGAAACCGTGTAAAACGAGATACAGAATTCATGCAAAATAGAAGGATATGTTCAACTAAACTGAAAACCGTATAAATCGAGCTAAAGAAGATAATGAAAAGTCGAGGATATGTTCTTTATAACTGTGTAAAATGAGATAAGGATTAAAGAAAAAATAGGGGATTGGTTCATTAAGTTTTAGACACAATTTAATGCTTATACTTTTTCAATTTATTTTTGAAAATGAAAACATAAACATTAATTAACACCGAATACGGTACAAAAAAAAAAACAAGTTAACAATATTCCATACAAATAAAAAGAATAAAGGAATTCAAACATAAATAGGCAAGCTGCAAGCTTGAGTTGAATTTAGTTGAACTGCAAGACTTGGACAGTGAAAGTTAATAGTGAGCAATAAATTGTAAAAGCGAAAGTGGACTAAGAAGAAGGTAAAAGTTAATAGTGAGCGATAAATTGTGAAAGTGAAAGTGAACTAAGAAGAACTGTCTTTGAACTGCGAGACTTGGACAGTAAAAGTTAATAGTGAGTGATAAAGCGAAAGTTCAGCGATAAACTGAAAGCCGAAAGTGGACTAAGAAGAACTGTGAGTTACATTAAAGACATAGATTAGTGTTGTATGAGATAATTATCGGATTTTGTAGTGAATTTAGTAAAGACATAGATTAGTGTTGTATGAGATAATTATCGGATTTTGTTTTCGATTTAGTTATAGTGAAGATAGATTAGTGTTGTATGAGATAATTATCGGATTTTGTATTGAATTTACTGTGAAAGCGAAAGTGGACTAAGAACTGTGAGTTATTCTGAAATAAGATAGTATTGTATAAGATATTATCGGATTTTGTATTGAATTTAGTTACAGTGAAACAAAATTATTTTATTTTGTGTGTAATTATTTTGTATTGAATTTAGTTATAGGGAAACAAGATTATTTTGTTTTGTGTCTTTATTGGAATATTTAGTTATAGTGAAACAAGATTATTTTGTTTTGTGTGAATAAATTGTACTATACCAAGATTATTTTGTTTTGTGTGTAAATAAATTGGACTATACGAAATATTGCTTCACTCTTTATTAATCTCTATGAACTCATAAACCCACAAAACGTGACAGTATGATACTCTTTTAATTTATAAATGTCATAATGCAAAACAATCAAAATAAAACCCCAAATGTTATTTTTTGTTTTCATTTAAAATCGGTGTAAATTGAGTACTGTGCAAATTGAGAGTTAGGTGTATTTTCATTATTTTTTAAGATATTTACTAAAAATTTTAAAAATATTTTAATTATCTTATTCATTCTCTGATTATATAAACAAATATCAATTTCTATTACTCATGAAATCCATGCTATTGAGTGCCCATATATATATATATATATAGTTCTATAAATAATAAGACAACAGTTTTGTTTAATTTTAAAATAATTTTTTGACTATATTGTAAATAAGACATGTTTATTAATGATATGCAATCTGTTGTGTTATTATTTTAGACACCAGAAGAGTTATTGGAAGCAAATCCAACATTTTTCAATAATTTTTCAGTGGTTATTGGAACTTCTCTAACAGAAAAGTAAGAAAAAGTTTTATATTTCATAAATTTTTAAGTTTATCTTTAATAATTGAAATTACTATTTTCAGAACACTATTAACTTTGTCTGAAAAATTATGGGAAGCAAACATTCCTTTCTTAGTCTGTAGATCTTATGGCATGGTTGGTTATATGAGACTTCAAATTGCAGAACATACTGGTTTGTAATAATAATTTGTAAATTAAAAAAAAAATAAAAATAAATAATTTGGGATAAGTGATTATTAAATATTTATTGTGAATAATTCTAATTAAATAATATTTTTGGTTTTTACAGTAATAGAATCTCATCCAGATGATGTATTATTTGATTTACGCTTAGATAATCCTTTTCCTAGTCTTAAAGAGCATGTTGAATCATATGATTTTGAAAATATGAATAAAAAAGTAAGAATTGTTTTCAATTATTATTAATAATTAATAAGAATCATCTATACAGCATTCTTACTCTTGTAGAATTAAAAATTTTATTAATATAATATTAGTAATACAGTGATACCTCTGTTCACGAACATAATCCGTTCCTTGACCCTGTTCGAGATCCGAAAAGTTCGTAATCCGAATCAATTTTTCCCATTGCAATTAATGTAAATCCAAATAATACGTTTTTTGTCCTAGACTCAAGTATCACTTGTAGTTGGCTGGTTCGCCAATAAATATTGATGAAGCTCTAAAGCCTTCGCACATATCAAAGCCTCGCTCACGCTATCTCCCTTAATTCCCTTTTTATTAATCCAAACTAACAACAATTTCTCTACTTCTTGTAACACTTGAGGCCTATGCTTCGTTAACCTAGTCACTCCTTTAGATACATCAGTTTTCTTCAGCATATCTTTATTCTTTAGATAGTGCAGATCGTTGATTTCGCCATGTTGTACTCCTTGGCGAGATCCGAAACATGAACACCATTTTCATGTTTAGCTATAATTTTCTTTTTTGTATCAACAATAATATGTTTAGGATTCTTAACACCACCTTGACTAACACTTTTAATTTTTTTTTGGGAGCCATAATAAGGGATAAATTTAATTAAATAAAGAAAAATTAAAATATCAATATTTGTTGTTGGGACTCTACTGTATCCACATGAGCTGGGCAAACTGGGTTGCTACTGGGGGCGAGGCTGTACGCTAAGAGTCACGTGCGCTCCGTGCGTGTGTGTTCGTGAACCGAAGCATCATTCGTGAAGCGAAGCAACATTTGTTCGCAAATAGTGTTCGTAGACCGAGTTGTTCATGGACTGAGACGTTCGTGATCCGAGGTATCACTGTATTTTAAATAGTTACTTTTTTATGATATTTTAAAACCATATTTACTTTGTTTTTTTTCTTTTTGGGCCTATTTTTGGTATGTTAAAATATACAGAGAGAAAAAACTGTGAAAATTTTATTCTAGATTTAAATAATAATCATTTTAGCCCTAATGTAAGATGAAGTTTTTTGAATTAAGATAAATAGTAAAAATCGGGAGTTGCTTTATATTTGAACATCTGAAATAAAAGTCAATTATAACATGAAAGTCTTTACAGATGTTTTACTTTGATATATCATATTTGTTGACTTATAGGTTTCGCCTTAACTATTAATAAATATTTTTTGTTTATATATCTAGTTGTGATGCTAATCATTAATGTAACAGCATGGCAAAAAAGAATAGAAATGTTAAATTCTAAAATGACACACTTTAAACTTATATACACTGATCTTCATAGTTTTATAATGCATAGGTCTTGGAACATATTTAGATTACATTTAGTGACAATCTTATCTCTTGTGGCCTCTTATGTCTTTTTTTTTTATGATTCGACATAAAATTTATTTTACGAGGCTGATAGAAAGAAATTGGTTATTTGATACTTGGTTGCTGTTAAGCATTTCATCCTGAATTTGCAAAATGGGGGAATATATAAGCAGATGCAAAGACATGAAGTAATATTATTTTTTTCACTTTCCTTCAGAAAATAGGTTGAAAATTTAAATAAATAATAATAATAATAATAATAATAATACTATTTATATGTAATAGTATTAAATTTGTATACAATAATGATTGGCTTGAATACATATAGACTCCCAATTATCTGAGTTTCAAATTACCTAGGATTAATCTGCCACCCAAAAATGATGATTTAATTATAAATATTTTATCTTACTGTCTTCATGGTTGCAGAGTTGCAGTCGGACTTTACAAATTTTAGGGAGTCGGAGTTTGATCATTTGCCATCCGACTCTGCAACCCTGACAGCCTTATCTTAATGAGTTATAAGAGTGTTTAAAAATTGTATAGATATTAGTTTCTATATTATATCTTAGATAATTGACAATCAAAATTAGAATCAAATTAAAATTGCAAGCTTTACAATAAATTTCTTGTTTCCTTTTTCAATAAATAATAGAATATTTGAATGTGTATATATATATGTAATTTATTTATCTTTTAATATTAAATCATATTGTCCATTATTCTGATTTTTTTGTATTTGTGGGTTATCTAGGGAATCTAGTATCTGTTATAGTTAATTTCCTGACTGTTTCATTAAAGAAAAATTTACTATATTGTGGAATAATTTAAGATTTTCGATGCAAAATTATAATAAAATACATTTTTTACAGGATTATAGTCACATTCCATATATTATTATATTACTTAAATATTTGGAATTTTGGAAAAAAGAGGTAAATTATTTATTTATTTGTATAGTCTTACAGATATATTATGAAATTTGAACATACACTAATATTTTATTATAGCATAATGATCAGATTCCAAAAGGATATGGGGAAAAAGAACTTTTTAGAGAAATTATCAAGCAAGGTTAGATATATAAGTCATTATTTAATAAATAGATAATTTTAATTATAAAATTTTGACTAATAAGAATTTATATAAATTATATTGATAAAAGCTGAACTTTGTGATTATATTTGAATTAATACATTATCAACCAAGTTTGTTTTAAACACAGATGAATGTTTTCTTTCAGTTGACCATGCCCATTTTAAATGTGTGCAGAGGATTTCAATTCAACATAAAGTTATTCCTGTATCTAAATGTCTGCAGTGCTTTGTTGCATATTATTTTACAACCTAAGTATTTCCATCTAGGAACAAATATTTGAAGTTATTTTTTTCGCAAGAGGAAAACAGATGAACCACTTTCACACTGCAATCTTTGTTATTTATGAAATAGATTTTGCTAGATGATAGCAGAGTTGTGGATCTGTTAGAGGTGTTTTAATGACTTTCTAATCATTAAAGATTTAGAATTCAATGAATGATCTTAATCTAATAGACAGGAAAATATTAAAAAATTTCAAAATTTCATAAAACATCAAGTTTTATTAAAAAAAAACATTCTTTTTTAGCAAAATAGGAAATTTTTTTTAATCTCTTATCCCTAAAAATTTCAAATGAATACAAGAAGCTATAAATTTTAGAGACATTTTTGAAAAACTGTCAGCTCAGATTAGCATAGAAGGTACTAAGATTGGTATTCAGTGTGTTATTCTCTGCCATGTTGCTTGATATTATTATTTTTATTCGTTTGTTAGCGACATTCTCCTACAGAATGATCTGTCTAGAAAAAAATGAGCAAAGCAGTGAGAAAATATAAAAATAGTTCTAAGTTTTAGGATGTGAGGAAGTTAACTTTGACCTATCCTATTTTTATTTTATTATACACTCTATTATTTATTTATCGTTATTTTCCTATATGCTAACGTATTATATTTTAGTTTAAAAGTTAACTTACTACCACGCTCTCCGTCGTAGCTGGCAATCACGTGATATGGAATCGGAACCCGTATCCGGAAGAGCTATCCCGGTTAATGGTGTCCTCTTATCTACATAATATTTACCACTGAACTGATATGTGAAAATAAGAATGATCCGTATCAGTATTTTTGTTCGATATATAAATGAATTGTAAAGATAATGACATGAATGAATTACTCTGTAAACTGATAACTTTGAACTTGTTTCGTGAAAGAATGCAAATGAGCGAAGTGCGGGATTGTAAGCCACCCATATAAAAGACCGACGCAGTCGACAAGCCGATAGAGGTGCTGAATTTCCAGACGTAGAATTGGCGAAAAGTGACATTTGAGTTTCTTGTAAGGATCGACTATTATTTGAAGTTTGTATCGGAGGTGGAGGTAGTAGAATTTAAATAGTATTTAAGGTTCTTTTCTTTGTGAATAATTGTTTGTTGAGATTTGAGTTAGATTAAACAAGTTTTGTTGATTAATTGATTGTTGCTTTATTATAGTTTCAATAAAGCATTTATTAACATTTTGTAAGTGTTTTTGAGTCTAATAAATTTATATTTTCTTATTATCTAACTTTTTTGAGTATTCTCTTCAATTTATTAGTGTAAGTTCTAACATCGTTTTTTTTTCTTTTTACTGCTAACACTTAATCGGTACTTTCAGTGTAAGTTCCGATATTTAGTTTCGTTTCGTCAGTTAGACGTTACGTTGTTGTTAGATTGTTTTATAATTACTTAGTATTAAGTTAGAACTTAGAAAAAGACCTGAGCTCAGGCCGAACTCTGGAATTTGCAGAGTCGCTAGCCGTTAGGTTTAACTTATAATTGGAATTATTGCATTCGTTCTAATTCGCGACCTTGCAAGGATGGTCCTTTTTTTAAGATTTTTACAGCAACACGTTTATACAAAGTATATGGTGACAAACCAATTAGGATTGCAAGATCTATAGGTCAGTTCATGTATTGAAGAATGGTGAACAGTCTCTCTCTCTCGTAATTTCATGAAAAGTGAGAACAGAATTTTATTGCAGATCCTTCATGTGAAATGCTAATTACCATATAATAAATAATTTATTAATCAAGAAGTTTTTATCAATGAATAACTTTGTTTAATGAAATTATTGATGGGGCCCAGCCGCTCTTGGCCTCTAATGATGAGTTACCTGTTTAATAATTATCTCTACAAAACTTGATATCATTCTTTTATTTTTATTTAGAGTTTTATAACATTCAGATAGGCATATACTGGATGTTGAAGAATTTTTTTAAGATAAATACAAAATAATAATATAAATCAAGTAACCTATTCCAAATTGTAATCTAGCTTATATTTTCTCAATATAATTTTTTGCTTTATCAGTATAATTCATAGAAAACTGTAGCTTAAAAATTTGTAAAGCAAACAATTATTTCCAGTTAATTTCTGTATAAAAAGTTTGTTTGGTTTTTAGTTCCAGAAATATAATAATGTATTTTTGGTTTATCCTGAATTATTAAAGAATAGTTAAATAAAAATAATTACAGATAGGCCATAACTTATGATGGAGTTCAGTTCAAACCTGCCATTGGAAGTCTGAATGGTTGGATGTCAAAAATGCCCAAAATTTCTAGATTTACCACTACTAATGTTTATTAGGACACTAAACATTATCTTAATAAATATAAAGAACATAAAATTACAAAAATCAGATAAAAAAAGAACAGTTTCCATATATTAGACCAGCGCTTCTCAAACTATGGGTCGCAAAGCGAAAAGCTGGAGTTGCAAAAATTAAATTCAGACAATTGAATTTCAGTTTATATGTAATTTTACAAACACCCAATATTTAACGTATGACAAAAATTAAATTCAAACACTTGAATTTCAGTTTTATGTAATTTCACAAATGCCCAATATTTAACGTATGACAACATGAGTTTATATGTAATTTCACAAATGCCCAATATTTAACTTATGACAACATATATCGGTGTGGTTGGTTGATTGTGTTCATCTTAATAAGTGTGTAAATGATTCACAAATGTTCAATATTTAACGTATGACAACATATGTATTTTCATTCACAAACGCCCAATATTAAACGTATGACAACATATGAATTTTCGGTGTGACTAACGCCCAATATTTAACGTATGACAACATATGTATTTTCAGTGTAGTTTCAGTTTATATGTAATTTCACAAATGCCCAATATTTAACGTATGATAGCTTATGAATTTTCAGTGTAGTTGTCTCCAATATTTAACGTATGACAACATATGAATTTTCGGTGTGGTTGGTTGGCCAATATTTAACGTACGACAACATATGTATTTTCAGTGTAGTTGGCTGAGTTCATCTTAATAAGTGTGTAAATGATTTATGTACTTGTATGTTTTATATCATATTTAATACCTGGGGTCGCGAAAAATTTGTAATTAAAAATGGGATCACGAAAAATCTCGTAATGAAAAATCGGGTCATGAATGAAAAAGTTTGAGAAGCATTGTGTTAGACCAGTGGTTCTCAACCACTGTGCCGCGGCACACTAGTGTGCCGCCAAACCTTTAACAGTGTGCCGCGAAAAATAAAGAATGACTTGTATGTAATTGCATAAATCATATATATTAATAGTGAAACGTGGTTTCCTGGATATCCCTTTTGCAGTCGAACCACTGTACTGATTCCTAAGTTATCGTTAGAAAAATCTAACAGTTTTCTAATCTAAAATCTAAAAGTTTTTTCATCGAGAAAAAACTTTCTTGTTATTCATAATTTAAAAATTAAGGAATAAAAATTAAATTAAAATTATAGTTTCTCTAAAAAGATAAAATCTGCAGGTGGCACTATAACTTAAGGACTGCCATTTAATGATCAGATGTACGAGTATATCAGTAATCTGAATTTAATAAATAAGAATAAATATAATAATCTGTTAATAAAAATTCATTGTTAAATATTTTAAATAATAATTTAAATATAGGTGTGCCGCCAGATTTTAAAATATTAAAAAGTGTTCCTTAACAGAAAAAAGGTTCAGAACCACTGTGTTAGACCATTGAGTTAGGGACTCAAACCTATGGAATTGCATTGATCAATCACAGAATTTAATGATTACATCACTGTCATAAGTCAAGGACTATCTGTGCATGTGCATGCAATTTTATAAAATTTATTTGAAAATTTTATTTTTATGAAAGTGTCATCTTTAAATAGCTTGTTTTAATTTATTGTCATTATGATTAAATTTTTTCATTATATAAATATGAAATTATCAAAAATAATAATTAATTTTAATATGTAATTATTTACTATTATCATTATTATTATTAATAATAAAGGTAACATAATTTCTTAAACCAATATATTTTAATATTTATATTTTTTAAATATTGTTTTAATAGGTATGCAGAAATTTGAAGATTTGGAGTCATTAGATAACTTTGAAGAAGCCATTAAATCTGTTGTCAGAGATATAAAAGTAACAGAGGTAATTCATATTCTGATTAATCACTATAATAATAATTTTCTATATTCTAATAAATAAAAATACTTAATATTTTTTGTAGATACCCAAAAATATTAAGGATTTACTACAAGATGAAGCTTGTATGAATTTGAATTCAGAGGCATGTTCATAATAAGAACTTTTCTATTTTGATCAATAAGATTTAAAGTTATTAAATATAATTATTGTGCATCATGACTTTTACTTCTATTTAAAATTTTTTTTTTTAATTTTAGAGTAAACCATTTTGGATTATGGTTCGAGCAATTAAAGAATTTGTAGACAAAGAAGGAAAAGGTTAGAAGTTAAATTTTTTATTAGTATATAGTATTAATTTAATTAAGTTCATGTTCATTTAATATTATTTAGGTTTATTACCCTTACAAGGAGCAATTCCTGATATGACAGCTGATTCTAAACGATATATTGAATTACAAAATATGTAAGATTATATTGAATTTTTACATAATTTTCTTTTAAGATTTACAATATTATTTATTTAAAGTTACCGGAATCAAGCTAACTATGATGTAAAATGGATAGCCGATAAAGTACAAGAATTGTTAAGTTCTCTTGGGAAGGTGAAAATGAAAATCATAAAATAACTTTTGAAATTCCTTAGCCTATATAGTATTTTTATTGCAGCCTCAAGATCTTATATCTGAAGCAGAAATAAGATTATTATGTAAGTATTGTATTATATATTATTAAATTTTGATTAAAAATGATTATAAAAACTAATTTCCAGGTAAAAACTGTAGATATTTGAGAGTGGTTCGTGGATATCCTTTAGTTCAAGAGTACAATGCAAAAACAGCTAAAGTCCATGAAATTAGTGAGAAAATAAATCTTTTTATAAATTAAGATTAAACAAATTGGATTATATAATTTAAAAAAATAATCTAATATTTTAGCTAAACATCTAGATAATCCAGAAAGTGAAATGGTGTTTTATGTATTGCTCAGAGCAATTGATAGGTTCTATGGAGAATACAATCGCTATCCTGGATATTTTACAGATCAAGTAGAGCCCGATATTGTTAAATTAAAGGTAAAAATATAAATAAACTTTATTATTTATTTGTGAAAGAAAACAATATTATCTGTTACTTCTAACACTTAAATCTACTTCATATATATTCATATTGGATAATCCCTTAATGCAATGTTTTCCAAATTGTGGGGCGTGCCCTACTAGGTGGCACGAGTCTCTTGCAAGGGAAATAATAAAAACATCATTTTTGAGATAAACAAGCAAAAATAAATCGGCAAAAGGGTTATAAATACATATATTCATGTACCCAGAAACTTTCTGCTATAGCTGTTTTAAAGACAAAATATCGATCTTGTGTAGTGATTGAAAATGAATTGCGAATAGCAATATCTTCCATGATACCCAGTTTGAGAGAATTCACTCATCGCATTAAATATGTATTCTGTTTCCCCCCTCTTTTTTTTTTTTTGTAACATTTGTTTAATTGTATTCAAATTTTACAACCATTAGAAATATATATTTTTTTATGTATAAGAATTTTATTATACAAAATATGGTATATTGTTTTGTAGTATTAAATTGTAAGTAGAAAGTATTTATAAAATTAGACTTTTATGAAAATGAGGGCGTACCAATTTTTTATGAAAAAGGAGTGCAGACACAAAGTTTGGAAATCACTGCATTAATTGGATTTATGATTTTGTTCACAGTTGTGATAATAGTAAAACATGTAAATCTGTTTCCTACAATATATTCAGCAATCAATAAATTTTGAGCTATTTCCTTAAAATCCTATTATTTCATGTATAATAAGAATAATAATAATATTTTAAATTTGATTATATTAAGTTTTGTCTTATTAGTTTTTAAGGAAAGACTTAAGCTTATAATGAGTGATTATCATAATTGTTTCTACATTGAACAAATTTATAAAGAATTGATTGTATTTTCTGTAGTTTATATAGAAAATTTGAACTCTTACTCTGAATTTTTCACAGAAAAGAATTTTGGATAAACAAATGTAATAATTTAATAACATCAAATATTACTAAAAAAATTTATTGAATTTACAGAATTCTTATAAATTTAATTATAAAGGAAGTGTTTTATAGAATTATAAATCAAAATTTCTAGGAAAATAATTTATTGTAATTTTCTACAAAAACTGCAAAAAAAAATGAACAAATTTTTAAGAAATCGATTGTAATACAATCAAATAGAACCTAAACTGCCAACTTAATCCCTTGAATAATTTAGCTGAAATATTTTTATTAATTGGAAATAATTATATTTATTTTAGTCACTTTTTGATTTACTCATTAATAAATTTATTAATTATGTGATGGTGCTAAAATCTGCATAATTATTTCCAATTATTAAAAATATTTCAGTTAAATTATTCAAAAGATTAATTTAATAGTTCAGGTTCTAAAAGTTTTGTTGTAGGGACTGATTATAGTTACATTATATGCATTTGAAAGTATTATGTCAAATAATAAATAATATATTACTAGCAGTTAATAGTAAGTATACTAAAATTATATATATAAATTGACAAATCCCAATAATTTTATCATTTCGAAAAAATTTTCAAAACTCAGTTAAAAAATTTATGAATTATTTTATTAAATAACAACTTTGTTTTGAGCTTATAAATAGCATAAATTTATCTATATTTTAAATTAAGCAGAACAGTTTCAAAATTGTTAGATGATGCCAATCTGGAATTGTAGATCAAAATCTGAATCTAGAAAGTATTAAAAAAAAAGCAGATTGTCATTGTTATTAAATTATCTTATATTTTTTTAGGGATGCTTAAATCGTCTCCTACAAGAATGGAATCATGGGCCTCTAGGGAAAGATGATTATATTCATGAAATGTAAGTGACATAAAATTCTAATTATATACAAGTAACCTTCATATAACATGGTAGATAGGTTCTACATTAGGAGGTTCTAGGTTCTCATTACATATACTCATCCCTTGATTTACAAGATAGATACATTCCTGGAAAAATCATGCAAACTAAATCGATTTACACGGTAGATACGTTCCTGGAAAAATCGTGCAAACCAGAATCATACACTCAGCCCTCGATTTACAAGGTAGATACATTCCTGGAAAAATTGTGCAAACCGAAACCATTTACACAGTAGATACGTTCCTGGAAAAATTGTGCAAACCGAAACTGCTATAAACCGCAGAATTCATACAAAATAGAAGGATATGTTCAATTAAATTGTAAACCATGAGAATTCATACAAAATAGAAGGATATGTTCAATTAAACTGTAAACTGTGTAAATCTTTAAACTGTAAACCGTGTAAATCGATATAAAGAAGATAATGAAAAGTCTAGGATATGTTCTTTATAATCATGTAAAATGAGATAAGGATTAAAGAAAAAAAAAGGAAATTGGTTCATTAATTTTTAGCATTTGTAAAAAGTACAAACAAAGAAATAATGCATATTTACAGGGTGGTCCAAAGTTACCCCAGCTGGACCAAAGTTCGCCCGATTGACTGTATGGTTTGCATATTTTATTTTGATAGTTATTGAATTTTGAATGCCACTCTTTGAATCATCTAGAATTTAAAAATATGTATTGAATTGTTCGCATCTTTTCAAGCTTTCAGTTTTTATTTTATATTTAAATGTAAAAAAGATAGGAAAATTTTACATTTTCAGACCTTTTATTTCTACAAAAACATTTCAGCATTCTGAAGGAAATTCGTATAACAAACTATTATAAATTTTCGATCAATACGATAAAAATCGCACAAGATTTTTCTCTCGCAGCAAAACTCTGCGATAAAATACTGTTAAATACAGTCAAACAAGATTTGAAATATTTACTGATATGATTTGAACTTATCGATTAGTTGTAGTAAATTCTATATATGTAAATAGAAAAAAATATTGTATGTATTTACAAAATTTTTTCTATTATGCAAATCTCTGAAGTTCTTAAGTAAACCTCTAATTTACAAAACTACAATTGAATAAATTGCATAAGATATTCGACTGCTTTATCATAAAATGCAATTATACAAATAATAATAAATTTTAATATCGTGGAATACTTCTAAAGAAGCATCATTTTAAAGTTGAAATGAAATTATTTAAAAATAGCAACATAGAAAAAAAAAAAAACTACAGATGATTCTAACTGAAATTATAGAGTAGATGCATAAGAAGAAAAGACTGAAATAAACATAGACATATTATTTTTTTAAATGTCAGGAAAAAAATGCTGACAACAATTTTGTTGATACGTGCTAAAAACACATTCTGCGCTATCATTATACGACAGCTAAAAAGATTGCTTTCTAATGTGCGTGTCGTTATAATAACTTTTCCGACGTCATTCAAGGCCATACAATGATGTTATAAGAATAATAGAGATTTTAGAAAAGACACTTTTCTTATATAATAGTAGAGTATGTGTATTTTGTATAAGTTGTAAATATTCTTTTAAAATCCGATTTCAACTTTTTGAAAAATTAAGAATCGACTGTTTTTGCAAAAATATTCTTTTTTCACTCCGTTTAAATCTTCAATCTATATTATAAATGGATTCTTTTCTATCTATTTATCATGTTTAAAAGTTTTTCTACGGTTAAACAGTTCCATATTTTTTATATTTTTCTCCGGGAAGTATTTTTATTAATTTGAAAGACATATATCTATCAAAAAAAATTTTTTTGTTTTCATTTAAAAACCGTGTAAATTGAGTACCATGCAAATCGAAGAATAGGTGTATTATGTTTTATATAAAATAGTTTATTTTGGCTTGATTGCTCTGGTGGCAGCCTGCAAACTATTGTATATGCTATGTGACATGTCTGGGCTTGATGGTCAGGCCCTTTTTGATGCTGGGCCCGTAGAAAAAGTCTCAGATGTTGCCCCCTCTCAGTGGCCCTCCATACTAATATATTTAAAATAAAGCAGTTATTCATTGAACATATATCAATAGTCAATGAGATAAAGTAATTTAATATTTATATAAATGACAAATGTTAATATACAGTGATTTTAATTATATTAATAGAAAATTTTTACAAGATGTGAAATTATAATGCTAATTACAAGGTTTGTTTTAGGTGTCGTTATGGGGCTTGCGAGCTTCATTCCGTTGCCGCTTTCGTCGGAGGTTGTGCCGCTCAGGAAGTAATCAAGTTGGTGACCAGCCAGTACGTACCCTTCAACAATACCTACATATATAATGCAATGACAGCGACTTCTACTGTCTTTCAATTGTGATAAATCATAAAAACATTAAACTTTCTTTCACTTTATTTTGTATCTGTGCAAATTTAATTTATTCATTAATAATGAAACTAAAATAAAGATATAAATATCATTATAGCTGCTTGTGGTTGCTTATATATTATATATATTGTATTCCGTTTCAATAATCAGAATTTTCTCTAAAAATAACTCATCCAATTATGTATTTAACAGAAGAAAGAACTAAACATTTCTCATTCTACTCGAAAACACATTAAAAACAATATTATGGATGAAATTTAATCAGGAATTGATTAAATATAGTAATATTCTTTGTAAAGTTATTTCATAGATCCGGAATCTGGCTATAATTGATTTATTTCTATACACAAAATTCTATTCAAGTATAGTGTCTGTCAATTCTATTTTTTAATCAAACAATATTGAAGAATAGAAAGTTTCACTTCTTGTAAAATGATTTGGAAACCTATCTCTTCCCATTTACTACGTTCCAGTTGATCTCTCCACAGATAAGTAGTCTGTGATAAAGTCTGTATTCACTGTCATTTAGTAATCAACAGACTGGAAAATGACATCAAATATTCATTGATAAAAGTTAACCTTAAAATTCACATGATCCAGTAAAAAAATTAAACAATACAGTAATCAATTTTTAATGACATATTCCAAGATAGAATTTGATCATTTTTTAGAGGTTTTTGCTATTTCAGAAGTTGAATATAAACAAACTTCTGAAATAGCAAACATGCACTTGTTTAGTACAGTGCTTCTCAAACTTTTTTCATTCATGACCCCATTTTTCATTACATTTTTCGTTACCCCAGGTATTAAATATGAAATAAAACAGACAAGTACATAAATCATTTACACACTTATTAAGATGAACACAATCAGCAAAAGTATATAAGTCATTTACACACTTATTAAGATGAACACAATCAACCAATCACTACATCATTTATACACTTATTAAGATGAACACAATCAGCCAATTACTTTCGCGACCCCAGGTATTAAATATGAAATAAAACGTACAAGTATATTTACACACTTATTAAGATGAACACAATCAACCAACTACACTGAAAATTTATAACACACTTATTAAGATGAACACAATCAACCAACTACACTGAAAATTCATGGTCTACATTAAATATTGGGCGTTTGTGAAATTACATATAAACTGAAATTCAGGAGTTTGAATTTAATTTTTGCGACTCCAGCATTTTGCTTTGCAACCCATAATTTGACAAGCGCTGGTGTAGTACAAACATTTGTATTTACAAACGTGAAATTTAAAAAATACTTCAATAATTTTAAATAATATGATGATGGAATGCTCTAGCAATAAATATACAAAATTACAGTTATTAAGGCAGTATTCCAAGATGGCTGCAGTTACACAAAAAACACTCTCTTTATAATCAGAACTTTTTCTTCGCATCTGTGAAACGAGAAACTTTTAAATGGTTCAGTTATAAAGTTATTTCAAAAGTTTTTGAGGTCAAATAACTGTGTGAATTATGAACAATCTAAATTTTTTATCATTAAGTTCCATTGTATTTTAAATTGCGTTATTATATTTCTCAGAAATATAATAACGCAAAGTTTATTTGCAACTTTTTATTAAAGTTATGAGAAAGGAGAATAATTTCACAAATGCATTTAATATAATTTATTATTAAAGACAATTTTTTTTTATATATTAAATACTACACAACTATAATTAATAAATTAATTTTGTTAGAGATGATCAAATTTTTAAAATAGTGACTTCTGATAGATCCAGTGAAGTACCTAAAATACTAAACGTGGAATCCTTTGGCACCCCATAAATAAATTAAAAATGTTAAGTGCACAAAATAATGTTTATAATACTATATGATATAATGCAATATGCATAATATAATTTTTCATGTAAATTCCAATAATATAAGTCTCAATCTTTAGCTTATTATTCAAACATTAAATATTTAGAGAGGATTATTTATGTTAGCTTGAAAGTAAATATCTGAATAAAGATGGTGGTCTCAAGCTGTAATTTCTATAAAATTGATCAATAAGTAAATCAAAATTCATCTTTGTACATTCATATTTAATTGAAATTAAAGCTAATATTGTCAATCTTGTCTGATTTGGTGGTCAAGAAATTTTATTAATTTCAATTTATGCAAATACAATTAAAATAAATCGAATACTTCAAATTTGGCAGCTTCACATCAAGCAATTCTGAAAACTAATCGTCTACTTTCCAAATATTTTTGGCAGTAAAACTTGTGCGTTGTGCAATACAAGAAATTTTGTATAGATAATAAAAATTAGCATTAAGCTATTGTAATAATTTGAACATCTCAATATTTTTTTCTTAATTTTCATTTGGTTTGAGAAAAAAAAATTTCAACTGTCCTGATTTAGCCCCTCTCTGCCATCGGGCGAATTACCCCTCCGCATTCTTAGTACTCCGCTGAGTAGATTATCTAATTTCATGTAGATCTGGCAGCCAATGGAATTCTTACTAAAACGCATAATTACGCGGCCTTTAATTTCAAAAGTTTAGAAACTCGGAACATTAATCATTGAATATGAATTTCTAAAATAAGTTTTACTGTAAATCTAACTCTATATAACAGTATGATGATTCGAATATTACTCTGTTATATTTTTATGCGCTGTATAAAAGAATTCATTAAAAACCTATGATTCTTCTCCGGTCAGCTGGATTGTATCGAGCCAGGGTCCTATGGTAAATATTTCCGAAGAGTGGCACCCGAAAATCGAAACTACGTCCTCAGATTGGCAAACCGAAGCGTTTCTACGCGGCTAAACCAGCTGACGTCATTTAAAATATTTTTATTGTATATTTTACGCCCCATTTCCAATCAGGAAGATTACTAAGGGGACAGGCCACTTCCAACCACGGGCTGCACCCACATCCGTGGAGGGGGCGGATGGCGAAGGACGGGGATCACAGGGCCGGACCCAGTATCCCGAAAAAATTCGGATCCTCCTGCGTGGCACGCCGACAGCGTTACTACTCGGCTATCCGGCCGCCCATTTAAAATATTTTTTTGTCAATAGATGACGCCACTTTCCATTCAGGGAGAATACTAAGTGACGGGGCGAAACAAGCCCTTCCACAGGCTGCCCACCCCTGCGGACGGGTCAGCCGGATTGTGGAGGACGGTGATCGACAGGCGGGGCTTGGACTCCATGATAAATATTTTCAAGGAGTGGAACCTGAGACTCGAACCCGGGTCTTCCAGAGTGGAAAGCAGAAGCGTTTCCACGCGGCCAATCCGGCCGACCCATTTAAAATATTTATACATGACACGTACAGTATATGAAGTACTAAAAGCAGATCCTAAATTTGTCTCGAATAATGGCCGCATATTTTAGTTTATCTCATATATTTTCTGGGGCTGGCTGCATGGTAAAACTGTGGCTTGCCACCCTAGAGAATCTGGGTCCCGCACCTCCAGTTTTTCAGAAGTCCAGGAACGGCCCGTTAAATCCCATCCTTCAACCATCCAGTTGACTTCATCATGGGGTATTGGCCAGCCTGTGATGATTTCTATAAGTGGCTACCGCCAGATAAAGCATATCCCATGAGGATATGGTGGCTTAATCAAAACTAACCTAACCTAAGGGCAATTATAAATTTTTTATATGAAGCATTATTATTATTACTATTTGCGTAGCTTTTCCGTCGCTTTCCAACTAGTTGCTACTAAGCAGCCAGATATTCCTGTGCCACTGCGACTGCCACATCGCTGGTAGAATCAGTCCGCGGTTAAAAGATAGGGTTTAGGACTCGAACTCCCCTCGAAGAAATCTGGACGAGCGGGACCGGGAATTGAACTCCGAGTCCTCCAGATAGTAAGCAATGCATAACCACACTGCCATCCGGCTGATCACGGTATTCTATCATATAACTATATTTTAAAAGAGATGATATTGTATTCATACAATATTTCTTTTATTTCGTTCTTCGACTTAATTAAAAATAGAAGAACCTACCGGGATTGATATAATTATTATTATAAAGCTATTGACGTACAGTAATCTGCTATATTTTCGAGAAAAATTATTTTATAGCCCAATTGGGCTAAAATGTGGAATTATATCTGAAGCAACCGGCAGTCCCAGCTTACCACTTTAATAACATTTGTAAGTTATTAGAGATGAGTTTCGTTAGTAAATATTGTAAATTAAATCGACACCTGAAGGCTACCTCTAATTCTGTTGTGTCTGTTCTGACACCATGTTCCACCGAAGCAATAGTTAAACCTAAAGCAGTTGTATCAATTCAACCTCAACCTTCTCCTATTTTTCCCCGAAATGGACCTTTGGCAATATCTGGAACAGTTTCAGGTAAATACTTCAAGTTTATTTTCCTGTTTTTCGTGCTACATAATTATTTTGTGAAATGAAATATATATATTTGATTACTGAGAGAAGGCTTTATCGGTACATATTTATCGAGCTTAGAAATTTAAAATTCCGGCAGTGACCTTGAAATATTCTAATTTGCATATTTTGGTTAAAATAAGTTACAAGAATATAACAGTTTGAATATCACAAAACCATTGGAATATTAAAAAGTTCAGTATAATTACTTTTTCGTAGGCGAATTCTTGTAAATTTTATAGGATATAACAAAATTTGTCATTCTCTGTTAGAGATTTTATACAACATATTGGCTAAGATTTCATTTTTAATGCTGATACTCTTATATTTGTTTAGTTTTTGTGCGCTACTATTTACAATAGTAGAAATCCAGAATTTCTGTCTACAGGATGTAAGCACTAGGAAGAAAGATGTAATTGTATTGATTTATCTAGAATCATACTTTTACTATAAATTGCTCGGCTCTTGAATGGTTATTGTATGGTCAGATTAATAATCATTATAGGTCACATAGGTCAAACCAATACAGTTATGTCTCATAGGCAGAAAGTTTGGACTTCTACAGTTCACAACTTTTACTGATTCTGTTCATTGAAATATATTATAATTCCAAACATTAGCAATAACAACCTATTGGGACATTTGTATTCTAACAGAATACAAATGTTAATTTAATCATGGGTATATGACAGCATTTATAGTAAAATCTTGCTGGCAAAATGTTCATGTTCTCACTAATACTTCAGTATGTTCTTTATTTGCTTGTAGTAAACATGTAGCTTACCTGTGAAAGACTTGTAAAGTTTGTCTTGAGATAATTTTTGAACGAATCTTTAATTCGCTTGTGAGGCGTTCAGAATTTCCCCCGACACTTCTCCAGAGTTTGGATCCCCTGCTGCCGTTGGCTTTGCCTAGACTTCGATCGTGATCTCTGTATTAATTCTAACCTTAATTTGTGATTGGATGAGTCAGTCGAGAAATAAGTAAACTGCATTAACCACATCCATGAATTAGAACTTTTATTAATAAATAACAAAATTTATCAATATAATTTTAACAAATAATGAGAGTTCTGGTTACCAACAACATACTTGTATCGGCAATGCAAAACAACATGTACAGTTCCACTTATACTGATAACATAAAACAAAGTTCACAGTCCACATGAAACAAGACCAAGGACAATAATTCCAAATTTCACACCACATTGACAATTTATAAGCATGTACAAGTAGAACCGATACCAACAGAGAGCAAATGACCAACATTACCAGAACTTCTTGACCGTCCATAGTCGAGAATATTTATACAGTCTTCTTTCTTTGCATATTTGTCTTTCTTTCTTCGATACATCTTAAATACACTTTAAATACTTCAGAAAATTATATTCTGTACTTGAGTAATTGAAAGAATATTAATAAAATAATTTATTTCAAAAAACATTGTATTCATTTTTTCTTCACACAAAATCAGCCGTGAGGCCACTCCACTTCCGTCAACATGTCCTTCTGCCCACTTCCAGGTAACAATTCCATTTTCTTTTCACAATATCTTCTTTTTAACAACTCCTTTTTCTTGAAGCAAAAATTCAACATCCTTCACACACTAATCTATAATTTAATCCAAAACATAAAATTAAAGGATTGAAACTGAAGCTTTGTCCTTCCATCGACTGATGATTAAATACAAATTGACAATTCCGTTGTGTTAAAAGATTTATTCAAAATATTATTTCAAGACAAATTTTACAAAGTCGTCATGGCGTGCACTGCATTTCATGTAGTCTCTCACAGGTAAGCTACATGTTTACTTTGCTTATATTTTATTTTTGTAATATCTGCCAGAGTTGATAAAAACTATAAATACTAATAAATGTTCAACACAAAATCTTGCTGTTATTATAGGAAGAGCAAGAATTCTATACACTTAACCATTTATTTTTCCTTATTGAATAATAGTAAATAATTACAATACTATGAAAAATAGTTTATATAACAGAAGAATGAAATTTAAATGAGTTTGATGGCATATATATATATAGTTTGTTTCATGTCATTCTTCATATAATTTTATAGTTTAAAAAGAACTTAGTTAATAAATGTGATATTTATATATTTATTATATTTCTTTTTAATTTCAGTTAAATTATTCCATCTAGGTGGAGTGAAAAATATTTTATAATTAGAACAATAAATTAGCAATTAAAATTATCTTTTTGTAATTTTAATTTTTTTAATTTCATGTTTTTGTTTAATGTTGTTATATTACTCTATAAAGATTTGTTATTAATTTATATATTTAATCTTTTATCTTGATATTCTTTAAGAATGATCATCAGATCAAAAATAATCTGTTGAGGACATTTAAATTTCTTTTCGTTGTTTATACTGCAATAGGTTTCAATGCCTTTTTTTGTAGATACCAGATTACCAATAGATGTAATAAAATAAAAGTATAAGTCTAATTTTACTGTTATTATTCAGTTGCAAAAAAAAGATGTCTGTTTTTTTAAATTCAAGTTAAAAAGGGCAAATTTATAAATATAAATTCAAAAATAAGTACCTGTTATACATCTATAAATTAGGCACTTTATAAGAAAATGTTTCATACATGAAAAAAAAAATTAAATACAGGTAGACATTCAAAAATCTAGCAACTTTGGGACCTGGGGAGTGGCGGATTTTTGAATATGCCAGATAATTAAAGGTTTATATATGCTGTATATATTTAATAGAAAATTGCCACATTTACAGTCGTATGTTTCACAAATGGTTCGCATGGACACACCATTACTAAGTTTTTTTAGTATTTCCACTTTCTCTGCAATCGATAACGCACGATGTTTAACTTTTTATGCCACATCTGAATCCATAATTGGGTTAAACAACAGCAAATAAATATTAAAAAAAAGAAGAAATGAGCAGAGCTGTGTGTTAGCGTGACAAACAACTGAGAATGGTGTACATCAAAACATCAATGGCAGAAAACAGTGGTGCGACAGTGCGGGGAAATTTGAAAATACGCTCCTGAAATTCATGCCGGAATATTGAATAATCCAGATTTTCAGTTGCCGGATTTTTAAATGCCAACCTGTATTAGCATAAAACATGTAGTCGATTGTTTTTAAAAATTAATCACTTATTTTATACAACTGTCATCTTAAAAAAAATTTTTGTTTCAGTAAGGTTTCAGCAAAAGATATTGATATATTTAATCATGACAATAGAAATTCAAAGTTATGTGAAATTTGCAAATGAATTGCAATATTAATAAGAGATATTTTATATTATATATAACTAAATTCAAAAGCTAGTATTTCTCTCAAAAACTATAATACATTTGTAAATATCATATTGTAAGAAGTGGAGAATTATGTAAAACACAAAAATAATATGATGATTACACATTTTCTGTTTGCCATCTATTAATCATTTTAGGAAAGAATAAACAAATAATGACCACTGAATAAAAAAATTTTACACAGTTGCTGTGGGTTTTATTTAAATGACATTGGAAAAACTTTATGGATCAGTAATCAATGTATTAAGAGAAGTTCAGTACTATTTCCAAAATATAAGAAATTTTATGCATAGTGTGTATATTTTTGGAAAAAAATTTAATCTTTGAATATCTGGAAACTTATGTAAATTAATCTACAGTTGATCAAAATCACTATAGAACTATATAATATATATATCTGTAGCACATATATTCAATATATCCTTAATTTGGTTTATGCCAGTATGCCTGGAGTTGAAGTTTTATTAGATTTAGTATGTATGAGCAGAATATAGTATACAGGAATCTCTTGATTAGTGCAGTTAATAAATTTTCTCAATACACTGCATATAAACTGCACTAATCAAACTGAAAAACCAATGGGAATAATTATAATGAATCCTGGAAATATCAAATTATAAATATGTATTTTTTTTTCCTCTCTCAAAACATATTTATATTGCATTATATGTACTTTAAATCATTGAGGAATATGCATAAGTATTTAAAAATTTATAGTAAGAATTAAAATTTATTTTTTATGAAATTGCATAAATTTTGTAAAAAATAATTGCTCGTCCGTAGATATCAAGTATTGGAGAGGAACTGAAAGGAAGGCTGACTATATAATATTGTAATGGCTATTATTAGGTAGTTGCCATTCATGCTAAATTTATTAATAAATAAAATTACAAACAAATTTAAAATATAACAGTTAGATAACGAAAGTCGTTATTAACAATTAAAAAAATAAATATTACAGTGCTGTAAATATGTAGACTATAATCCCTGAGATTCAGTTCCAACGCTTCAGAGAGTTTGCAAAAACAAAATGTTGAAGCACATTAATCAAATTTGGTGCTGCATATATTAATGGATAGTCTCAAATTTTTTTGTACACTAATCAAAACGGCATTATTCAAACCTGCCCTAATCAAGGGATTTCTGTATAGTTGTTAATGAGATTTCCAATATAAATATACTAGCTGTAATACCCGGCATTGCTGAGTTTTGTTTAAAAATCACACATTAAAAATAATTATTGAAAAATAATCATTAACATGCAATATATCTTATATATAATCATACAATAAACAATTTTCAAATTCAATATCATTTTTCCTTTTTATTGTTTGTTTATATTTCCTTTAAAAATTAAATGATTAAATATTCCAAATTTGTTCATCTATGAAAACACTTGTATTAACTGTATAGAAATAGCTTTTATTATACAACAAACACATATTAAGCATCCGCTATGCAATAAAAAGTGAAGCACGTGCTTGGTCCTTTGTTGCATAGTACAGTGATCTCAAACTTGCGGCCCGCATCCAGCCTGCTAAGCAATTTTGTATGGCCCCAAGATATTTTAGCTATTTTTTAAATACATATTAATCAGAAAATTATTACAATTTAATGTTAATAAAATAATAATCTAAAGTTTTAAAGCATACTGTACTCAACCTACACTGTGCTATCAGTAACTATTGTATCA